>JAFMSR010000006.1:5292987-5492676 GCA_022818135.1 Saxidomus purpurata
ATAAACTCTAAGTGTGACCTTGACCTTTGTGGTAGGGATGTGGGTCTTGCACGCGACACGCCGTCTTGATGTGCTAGACTTTGTGCCACACTATTTTAAAATCCTTCAAGGCTGACAAAGTTACAGTCCGGACACGAATGTGTGCATATATGCTATATAGAGGAATCCATTACCTTCAACTCTAAGTGTGACCTTGACCTTTGAGCTAGGGACCTGGGTCTTGCACGTGACACGTCGTCTTGATGTGCTAGACATTTGTGCCAAGTTTTTTAAAATCCTTCAATGCTGACAAAGTTAGTCCGGACACGAATGTGTGCATTATGCATATATAGAGGAATCCATACCTTCAAACTCTAAGTATGACCTTGACCTTTGAGCTAGGGACGTGGGTCTTGCACGCCACCTCGTCTTGATGTGCTAGACATGTGTGCCTAGTTATTTTAAAATCCTTCAATGCTGACAAAGTTACAGTCCGGACACGAATGTGTGCTATATAGAGGATTCCATAACCTTCATACTCCAAGTGTGACCTTCACCTTTGAGGTAGGGATGTGGGTCTTGCATGCGACACGTCGTCTTGATGTGCTAGACTGTGTGCCAAGTTATTTTAAAATCCTTCAATGCTGACAAAAGTTACGTCCGGACACGAATTTGTAAGGGGGACGCACGGACGGACGGACGGACAGACGGACGGACGGACAGACGGTGCGATTTTAATATGCCACCCTTCGGGGGCATAAAAAGTAAGTTTGGAATGTTTCTGGTACAAAATAAAGGTCATTTCTACCAGTAAGACATCTTTCTTGGTAAAACTAGAGCTATCACTAAATGTGATTAATACCCCCGAAAGACTGCTTTATAAACTGAGGAAGTTCGTAGTAACAGAATACCTTGCAAAAAAAACAACTAAAATAGAGATATTGTTCTTGGCAATAACTCTGTAATTACTCAAGATAGAGTTATGGTTCTTGTACACTGCACTTCCTCTCATTGTGCTAGACCATTGTATGAAGTTGTATTGAATTCCAACTGGTAGTTTTCTAGTAATGCTCCGGACAAGGAAAAGTAAAAAAGGGCAATAACTCTGTAATGAGTCAAGAAAGAGTTATTGTTCCTGTGCACTGCACTTCCTCTCAATGTACTTGACCATTGTATGAAGTTGTATTGAATTCCAACAAGAAGCTTTCAAGTTATGCTCCGGACAAGGAAAAGTAACAAAGGGCAATAACTCTGTAATGAGTCAAGAAAGAGTTATGGTTCCTGTGCACTGCACTTCCTCTCAATGTACTTGACCATTGTATGAAGTTGTATTGAATTCCAACTGGAAGTTTTCAAGTTATGCTCCGGACAAGGAAATGTAACAAAGGGCAATAACTCTGCAATTATTATAGATAGAGTTATGGTTTCTATGCACTGCACTTCCTCTTATTGTGCTTGATCATTGTATGACGTTGTTTTGAATTCCAACCTGTAGTTTTCAAGTTATGCTCCGGACAAGGAAAAGTAACAAAGGGCAATAACTCTGTAATTTGTCAAGATAGAGTTATGGTTCTTGTGCACTGCACTTCCTCTCAATGTGCTTGACCATTGTATGAAGTTGTATTGAATTCCAACTAGTAGTTTTCAAGTTATGCTCCGGACAAGGAAAATACAACAGACCGCCTGACCGACAGACCGCCCAACCAAGCACCGGGTGACTCCTATATACCCCCCAAACTTCGTTTGTGTGGTATAATAAGAGCTACTTGTAATTGTGTTCCTGGGGTGCTTAATTCTGGTGTATTCAATACAAAAATGCATACTTGAGGTGACCACTTTCACAGGGTTCAACTGTATCTAACTCAAACTTAATTGAGAAGGTCACATTTCAAATTGCATTGAGTGTATTGTCATAAAGTTTGACAAGCATCATTGAATGTCATATTTGAAGGCAAGCAGACTGTCCAGGGATAACTCTTATAATACATTTAGTTATTAATTTTTACGTTTGTTTTTATAAGTTGCGTGCTCCGCTTCACTTTACAGAGTCTCAGAGAAGTCAAACATTTGTGTCACAAGTAAACAGAATCTGTGTACAATCAAACCTATGCTGAAGACCACCTCCTACTAAGGACTACCCCACAAACAATGGCCAGATGAGAAAATCCTTGCACTATTCAATTATGGTTAAAACACCTGTGAATAAAGACCATCTGTCGACAGAGCCCACCATAACTTCTTCCAGTCATTAGTCTATGTTGACAGTTTTGACTGTACATAAATTCCCAACTCTTAAGAAATAAATTGCTTATTTTGTATTGACAGAATAAAGAAAGTAAGGGGATTATAAATGGCCCAAAACAACTGGCTTTCATCACATTTTGGTAATTGTTTTATCATGACAAACTAAACACAATTTTTCTACCTTTTTATATTGTTTTAGTGTTTTTAACATCAAAGGGGCATAACTCCATTACTGTATAAGAGAGTTACAGAACATGTCAGTCTAATACAAAATATGCTGAAGGTTGATACAAAAATCTTGAATCTTTAAAGAAAGCGTTCCAATTGAATCTATGACAATTAAAAGGAGGGATAACTTTGTTCAAAATATACAGCAAGAGTTATGGAACTTTCTGACAGAAGCTAAAAGTACTTTAGACGTGTGTGAAGTTTGAAATGTTTAGGAGATGTTAAACTTTCCCAATATTTGTACTAAAAATACATGATTGTATTCCCACTACAAAAGCAGTGCATAATTTTGTTTATATGTCTACCAACAAATTTAAACTACAGTTTCAAAGATTAAAAGTGGCTTAACCCTTGCTAGACCTGCTAAAGTCTGTTGAGTTTATACTGAGAAATCCTGTCTGTCTTAAGAAAATTTTTCTCTACAACGCTCAGAGAGAGATGCTGTGAAAACATTAAGTAGAATTGTTTGAAAGACTCCCAACGACCGATGCCAGTCTAAACCCTTACCTGCTGGACCCAAATTGTGCTGACTTTGCAATAAATTTACAAGCTGATCATGATGTACACTTTTCTATATATAAATTCAGATAGTGAATTTTTTTGTCAACGTCCCTATAAACAATAGATGGCACAATCCAAACAAAATGATAGACAAGTCTAATTTATGAATTTAGGAAGATACAGTGCTTTAAGGATAATCTGACTGTGATGGAGCTGGGAAATTGCATTTTTATTATGTAAATACAGTGCAACCTCTCAGGTGTGAACACCCTTGGGAACACAGAAATGTGTTTGTTGTAGAGATGTGTTGTTCAAGAGAGGTTGATTCCTTTGATAGTTGACACAATGGGACATAAGATGTGTTTCTTTTAGGGGATATTGTGGCTGTAGGAACAACACCTGATCTACCTTTAAGAGCACGAGATGTACATATTATGTAATCTTTTGTGCACATGTTAATTTGTTATATCACTGTCATATTCTCCTACATTTACCGTACAAGTTCTTCATCATGAAATTTAGTATTACCCACAATGAAGGTAACCCAGCAATTTCTTTATAATGGCCTCAAATATTTGCCTAGAATTCCAAGGAGAACTTTCTCAGGAAGATTACTCAAAGCATGACAATAATTAATTTAATGTGATAACACATAATATGCCTGTCATTATGCCGAAGAAGCTGTACCTAAAGTCTCTATCCACAAGCTGTGCAATTAAAACCACATTTCCTATGACTGAGCCCTAAAGGAGCCATGTTTTAATACCATACTGAGATGTGATTCAAAATATGTGCCCTTCCATTTTTTTTTCTTTTCATTCATTGAAAATTGAAAGCCAATTTCTCTGTAAATTATGAACAGTTGATAAAGGCTCTCTGTTTTGCTTAACAGTATAATTGTCCCTTAGGATCATGTTAAACATCAGTACAACAAATATCTTAAAATATTCTCACATTACTGCTCTGTACTATCCTTCCAACTTCATTATTTTTAATTTAGGTTCTGTGATTAATTAGACAATAATACACCCTTTATATAAAATATGTCTCTGATTGTTTATTCTGTTATTACTGCCAGTTACCACTACCTTCCCATGAGATATTATTTAATAAGATCAAAAATAGAAAAATATTTTCTTTTTTTACAAATTATCTACGTGCTCAAGAAGTAGAGAGTGGAGTATCAGTTAATACTGTCTGCCATAAAATGCTTCTTCTCTGTCTATATAATCAATTTCTGTATCTTTTGAAACATTTTTTGTGGCCACCATGTCTAGACTGTGCTCTTTATTATAATACATGCAGCACCAGTCTGTCTGCATAGACAGTGTGCCAGCCTACTTGTTATTGTGGCGATGAATATTAGTCTGTTTTCTCATGATATACTGGTACCGTGAATTCATTAATTATTCACAGTGATTAAATTTTATGCATTATGTTTCCCACAAAGGATGCCCACTATCATTAAAACACAGTCAATACCATAATACCTTATCTAAATTAAGTGACTAACATTAGCTATGGAAAGTATGTAAGTACATGTCAATTTAAAACTGAATAATTTGCCAGTTACACTGAACCGTAAAAGTTGAGCCAACAAATATCTATCTCAGTACAGTATGTTATTCATATAATAATACATAAATAATTCTGCTTTATGCCCTGTAATAAATACTGTATTTAGAGAGTCCCATGAAATATACAGCAATTTTCTACAAAAGTATGTAGGGTGAGCAAAATATACTAGATGTTTTCACACGTCACCTTATTATCCTATTAAAACACAAAAAAACATTTACAGCGACCCCTCCCCCTCTTCACCCGGCAGAAAGAATGTTGAGGGATAACTTTTGACCCCTAAGTGTGACCTTGATCTTAAGTCAGCCTAGCTGGTACTTGGGTTCTGCAGAATCTTAATGAGATGAGCATATGATCAAATTTTCTTGAAGAATTCTTCCATGGAGATTGCAGTGTCACAACATTTGACCCCTTATTTAGACCATGACCAAGTAAAGTAGGGAGATCTATAGGTTCAGTACATCATCTTAATGAGATGAACATTTGAACCTATTTTCATGAAAATCCTTCAGGGGCTGATTATGGATTGCACTATATTAAGGAATTATTCCAAAAATGACATACATTTGAAGTTTAAGTATGCTGTACATTTAAATTCTATAGTTTTAAGAGTTTGATTAAACTGGATTCTCCACCAAATCATACTACATAAAAAGCATTATGTAATGCAATTATATGTCTATACATAAAACTGTCACATAAGTTTGACTCTAATAATTAAATATCAGAATTCTTTTTTATTTCCTACAACACACTTTTGACGCTATGCATTCCCAGGACACCTTTCTGTCTTATTTCATTTTCCTTTAGTAACGCTGGGTTTCCAATGATAAGTGGCCTGCCTCTCTGTCTGTCCTCTGTTTACGTCAAGCTACTCACCAAAACATAGACATTATGTGCATCAAACCAAAAAACAATGTTTTCAGAATGAAAATGTCTCTGAAATTGATTTTGAAAGTCAAAACAGGAAACTTGCAGTACCAAACAGCAAAGTTAACCGACTTATGTTTGTCATCAGTGGTCAAAGGCGAAGATTAATTGACTGAGATCAAAAAGAGTGACAGTATATTGAATTCAAGATATATATTAACTGACCTATGTATTACATCAAGTGTTGCAAAAGAGAATATGGCATTACAATCATTAGTGTCCAAGTCCAATGATCAGCATCCGAAGCAGATAACAAAGTCACAAGTGTTCAGTTTGATACATATTTATAGGAAAACAGTTACAATCCTTTCTTCTCCATAACAATGCTGCTTTATCATAGATGACAATTTTGCACCCATCATATATATATATGAGTGTTCTAACTGCTAATATTGCTGATAGAAGTTAGCATTTGAGACTTATTAAGTAACTGCAGTGGAATTTACAAAACTAGACGTACTAAAATGTTAATGCTTTGAATGTGTATGAACTTTCAGACAAATCTATATCTTAGCAAGGATCTGCCGCCAGACGAAATCATAATTCACACAAAAACCAGCGTCGTAATTGCGGACAATTTAGTTCTCGACACTCGCGTCATAAGCATCGTCTGCATAACTCTACTGTCGCCATTCGTTTATACAAAGAATAATTTTAACATGGAGATTTGTTTAGAAAATTAAGTACCAAATGTTTATTGCATTTCTAATTTCTTAATTACCTCTGAAATGGAAGTGAGTTAGGCAAGTCTAAATAGCAAATAAAATCGCAAAAAATACAAAAGGCACACCATCAACAGGGACTATTAATTATATTTGTTGTTCTTTTGTTACACTTCTGGAAATAAGTTCATAATCATGGTAACTAAAGCTGATACGAAATTAACTTGTAGTTTCAAAAAAAAATTAAATCTGACTGAATAAAATGCGATAAAGAGATAAATATTTTAACAGTATAACAATATGTCCCTTGCGGTTCCCTGCATTCTTCACTGAGCACTTACAGACGCTCCCTAGTACAGGGAAACAATGAGGTGAAGGTTATCTGTCAAATTATGCGAACTTTAAACTGTAAAGCATGTATGTTTGCATTATCTAATCGAAAGTTGATATGGTTTATTGTGTTTGCTACCTGTCAAGACAAAGATTTTAAAAACTGGTTAAGTAAGACTTTCCAGTGGAACGTAGATCTACAGTAGAGTGAGGATTAACAGTTTAACACAGATATTGGCGAAGTGAAAGTAGGATACAACAACAACAACAAAGTAAGTTAGGTAAGGAAATTAATTAATGGAAGGTAGGTATTAGGCAATATCACATTGTGCACATCTTTGGGAAGTTATATTGTGATATTTCTGGTGTATCAACCAGATGTAAAAGAAAGAAGTCTCACCAGCTTTTGTAAGATTTAGGTTGGCCTGTTACTAATACTATTTGAAAGACCTTGCTGTTATTAAGTGTTAATGAAATATCATGATAAAAAGTTAAACTTGTGAATTTTATTTGCTGGGCCTCACAATAATAGTGTGCTTGCACAGTGTGTCACTTTACATTTACCCCACAATGTAACCATAATTTACCGACAATATTATAACAACCCTAGTTTTTAAGCTATGTTTTATAATGATAAATGATAATAATAATGAAATCAAAGGGTATTTAAATTAGCCTAACAATATAAAGTTTTAGGCTCCGAAGATTACGGACCCTGGTTTTTATCAAATTCTGACATATTTTTAATAATGATGTTCATTTCTCATGCTACTCAGCAAATAGAGATTTCAGTTAGTACATGCTTTCGAAGAGTTATAGCAATGTTTTATATAAGCTCGGTCTTAATATTTACAAACAGATTTTAAGGCTAAAATATTTAGGCGTTTATACCTTTTTAGCACCTTGTTTTATTTTAATCATAGACAATCACCTAAACAATCTAATTTGCAATTAACAGTATGAATTTCACACAACTTCCTTTGTTTTGAAAAACAACATATTGCATTTTTAAGCCATATGTTTCAAATTTCGATTGGTAGTTTCTAAGCAATTGAATTTAAAACTAAAACTTGATTGGTCATAACAGTAAGCTGTATTTTAAGACATATATTTTATTGTTTTGTTAAGCATTAATTTGTTTATAAAAAGAAAATAGTAGAAAAGATATATATATGGATGTTAATGTAAATAATTACTTGTGAAACTTTAAATAAGTCTTTGTGACAATTTGTAACCACTTTGTGACTCAGGTTCTAAGATTTTAGAAACTCTTTGTGAGACTTTTTAAAATTGTTATTGGTGGAGAATAAAATTCCTAACAGGAACTTTGTGATCTTTATCCCTAATTAAATAACAAATAATTTGCATAGTTGTTCCTTTTGGATAAGACTTCAACGCCAAACATTTTACAGTGCAGCTGAGCTGAGGCCATCGTTGTAAATATAACTGATGAGATTTCTGGTCAATAGTTAATTAGACTCAAATTTTGCTGCAAGACCGACCAATCTTACAAACTGACATTACATATTGTCTGTCTTTACAAAGGGCGGTCGACGTATATAGAAAAAAGCCCGGGCACACAATTAGTTAGGCTAATAGTTACATTAAACTTGTTGTTGTTGGACTTTGTTGATAGAAATCAAGCATCTGTTTGATTAACAATGTTTCCCAAATCTTTTATCAAGTACGGCGTCATTATTGCAGGGCTTAAACGGACGTTGTCCCAGGCATTGCTGAACGTCATACCAGTAATTGAGCTTGTTTCATTCTTATTTTTATGATTTTTTAATGTAATACTTAAATAATTTACTTTATTATAAATGAGACTGGCTGTAAAATCTCTAAACGTATGGTGATTTTGCTTAAACTTCCAGGGATAACAACCTCAATGTTAGATGGTAGTAAAGGAAGAAAATCCTTTCCGACCAAATGAAAGAATTATGCCTTGTTGATTTTATTTATTTCCCATAAAAAATTTTGTCAAAATGACCCTTAAGCCGGATGGCAGATTTTGCTTAAACCTCCAGTGATAAAACCTTAATGTCTAGATGGACCTAAAGTTAGACATTTTAGCCAACCAAATTTAACAGATTATGGCCCTTTGTTGTTTTCACTATATACCATATAGAATATTTTCTGAAAGCAACTCCTCTTAAACCGGATGGCAGATTTCGCTTAAACTTCCAGGATGAACAACCTTAATGGATGGAACTAAAGGAAGGAACTTGTCGGCGACCAAATTTAACAGAATTATGGCCCTTTGTTGATTTTTTCACTATATACCATATAAATAATTGAACATATGAATTTTACATTTTTAATTTAATTTAACATGTACATAAGTACAAAGTAACTGTATACCCAACATATTTCTCTGATCACAGCATTGTGTTCCTGCAGTTTTAGGAGACCAGACATGTGTTTCAAAATTTTGTTTTATTCAGACACTAATATTGTATTCCATCTGTAGAGACCAAATATGATGCCTCAGAGTTAGGTAACTTTTTTATCATTAATACATGAATTGAGGAAATTTCAACTTTGAAACGCTATGATAAGAACAGAATTTTGTAGACATTAAATGAGCTGCTCTTGTTTACGAGCACATCTGCACAGTGGGGCTATCCGTGTCCTTTGGACACAGTTCTAGTTTATGCTAAAATAGCTGATGAACATTTTCATGTTATAACACCTGCAGAAACCCTAAAAGTCGGTTCCAACCTCTTATTGAATCTGAAGAAGAAAACAAAAAAATTATGTTAACCCTACAGAATGTGAACAATTCAAATATTGTTATAGTTACTTATTGATTTCAGTCAAAATTTAATGCAGTCTGAGGTAGACGTCATCTGTAAAGCTTGAGTGAAGATGCCCAAACTGCGCTGTCAATTGTTCTAAATGTATAAAGTGAATAATCATGAGGGCATGAAATGTAAGTTATAAACACGGATGAGATCGGCGGTTTGTGGAATTACAAGGAAGAGATAATAGCTGGCCAAGCCACTGTGATGAAATCCACTGTAATTATGTAATTTGTCTGTGACACATTATTTAATTGACTTGATTTTGTAATTTGTCATTTAATTAATACTTAAATAATTTACTTTATTATAAATGAGACTGGCTGTAAAATATCTAAATATTGACCTTGCAAACAATCAACATCAAGTAAAATTAACTGTGAAAATACCTTTCCGACATGCAAGAATCAGACTGGAGACATTTATTTCTCAAAACATAATCAAAATGACTGAAGCCAAGATTTGAACCTGGTCCATACAGCAAAATTGCCTAGCCTTAGACCACTCTAGCCAACCCATTAAAGGTTGTGCCAATAACCAAATCTAAGTACTATCTATAAAATCACTATCTGTACTATCTGTACTGTAAACATGAATTGCGTTACATTTGTTTTTTCACACAGGTGATAAACACAAGTAAGGAGATAATGTGTTACAGTGATTTCCCTATACCCGCTACATACCCGATCTTCATGCACAACAAATACGTGGTTCAGTACTTCCATCTGTATGCCAAGAAGTTTGGACTGACGAAATATGTCAAATTCCAACACGAGGTACATGTACATGTATTTATTCTGATTAACTAAATGGCAGTGCACTGAGCAACCACCAAGTCTTGTCTTATTATATTTGTCTCCATAGGCCCATATATTGACTTGACATTTTTTGGTATCATCAGCAAATGGAGGTGTATTTTTGTTGCACAAATATCTCAATCACTTCATACTGCCTCACACCTCCATGCAAATAACCAATATCGAAGTACTAATTTGTAATCGAACCGCTTTGCTCCAGCCATTGTGGAGTTAACAACCTTTGATTTATCACAAGTGGCACAGCTGCTAAGCAAAAGATATGACTACATGGTCATTCTTAGTTTTTGAACTTCTTTCCGCATTAATAATAGTTACATCAAGTGATCTGATTACAACATGTGTAACTACAGTACTAACATATACCGAAAATGTGACGGGGGTAATTATATTGATTAAACTATTGCTTTTCAGATTTTATCTGTGAAAAAGCATGCTGACTTTGCAAATAATGGACAGTGGGATGTTAAGTTGCAAAATAGAGTCACAGGTATATACTAGCTATATTCCTATGATGGAAAAAATCTGAACTGATCACAGTTATTTAAGACTTTATATACATTTTTGTCTCTGCTTGTCACAATTTAGAAAGAGTGTGCTGTTATTTTAGAACAGTCAAAATTCTTATTAGTGCTGTCACAATTTTGGTAGAAGTACAGTCCAACCTGTAAACAAAGACCACAAATGAGCAGTTGGTTTGGTGGTCTTTGTTGACAGGTGGTCTGTTTCCACAGGCGCATCATTTATAGATGAGTACTGCGATGTTGACATGTCAATTGCTGATCTTTTTTTGTAGAGTTGCCTATATATTTATAATGTGTGTTTGTTAGTACGTTTTTCTTTTTTACCTTTTGATTTTTACAGGCCTCCATTTGGTTTAGATATCCTCCTTAATGGATCAAAGGCTAACAGTGGTTTCTTTCAATATGGTCAGCTGATGAGCAACCAGTTTGTGAAAGAATGACTACCATTTGCCTGCCTGCCTGCCTGGTGTTAAAAGACAGGATTTGGGGGATTGAATGTGTCTAAAAAAAAGTTGTTTAAAATAGGAGTGACACTGATATTGATATTATATTAATAGATGAACACTTTAAATGTTTTACAGGGGAGACTGAAGAGTTAGTGTATGATGCTGTGTTGATATGTTCTGGTCATCATGCAGACATCCACAAACCTACATTCCCAGGTTTAGACAGGTACCATGTAAAACATAGACGTGATTTAGATATGATTTTACAGTAGCATTTGCACAATTTCTCTCCGAACATTTTGCTAAAAGCTTGTTCTGTTTCTACTGGAAATTTAGACTTTAAATACAGTTCTAAATTTGTTACAATATAGGCAGCAATACTTGATAAATCCCCAATGACATTTACCTTGTCCGTATAATTTCAACGGACTACGCTTGAAAAAGTCTTAATATTCATGAGTTGTTTATTTGTTTATTCTCAATATTCCTATTTTCTAATTATTCACTTTTTTTTTAAATGCACAAGCGAGCGCTACTTTATATGTAATCATAGTTTAATGTTTTAGTGCGTTTTGATGAAGTTCTTCAGTCCCGAAAATGAGAAACAACAAAAACTCATGAAAAAATCAAATTCTTACAATAGGACTACTTTGAATTGTACTATAAAATTGTCTGAACCTGTTTTATTTCATAAAATGTAGTGATTGAATTATATCTCTTCTGACTCCAAAAGTTAAGTCTGTGTAGAGAGAGCTTTTGGGGCTAATTATTTCTTAAACATTTCTCTGTGGCTGGTCTCTGGAAAATCTCATTATGTTTGAAGGTCTCCTCTAGCCATGGGGATACCAGAATACTCTTCCAGAGGGAGGTGGTTATTAATGATGATGATATTATGTTGTGATTGATGATGATAATGATGCTGCTGATGATGATTAAATTTCTCAGACCCTATGAAACTGAAATAACAATGTATGTTTGTTCTAGGAAATAAACAAATAATGTCTTATAAAACAGCAACATAATGTCTTACAGATATGTTTCTTCTCAGGTTCAAGGGCAAGGTTATACATACACATGATTACAAACATATAGGTGGATATGAAGATAAAAGAATTGTCATTGTGGGTATTGGCAACTCGGGAGGTGACGCGGCTGTGGAACTAAGTCGTGTTGCGTCACAGGTACAGAAGAAATGCAGTCAACTCTTGTTGTATCAAAATCTATATTGTCTTACTGTCAGAGAGTCATTTACCAGTATTTTAAAAATTTAGACATTTGACATTAAAATCCTTGTTAGTCAGAGTTTTTAATTAACTGAATCTGTTATACATTTATGCATACAAAAAAAAGTTCTTTCTTTGTTGTATGATATAATATCTTTTAATCAGTCAAAGCCAGAAGAAATTCTGTAAGAACTTGCAGATAGTATAAGATATGAGTTTCATTGTTCATTTAATAATTTAGTTCAGATACCTCACAGTTTTAATTTCTGTAACCTTGGTAGCCTCTCTTTTGATATTTTTCAGGTATACTTAAGTACAAGAAGAGGAACGTGGATTTTGAACAGGGTGTCACATCACGGTTTGCCTCTAGATATGTTGAATATAAATCGTCTGTACGGATTAGGCCAGAAGTTATTCCCAGGTCTGGCAAATTCTTTCCTTGAGTGGCAGTTAAACAGAAAATTTGACCATGAGGTTTACTCTTTGAAACCGGAGCACCATGTTTTTGCACAACATCCAATGGTTAATGATGATTTACCCAACAGAATCATTTGCGGAGGTGTGACAGTGAAGCCAAATGTGGTCGAGTTTACAGAAACCGGCGTTAAATTTGATGATGGTACATTTGAGGACAATATAGATGTAGTATTTCTTGCCACTGGATATGTGTTTGGGTTTCCATTTTTGGACAAAAATGTGATTGATGTAAAAAACAATGAAGTGGAGTTATTTAAATACGCATTTCCACCGGACTTGGAGAAACCAACTTTAGCTGTGATAGGCTGCATACAACCAGTTGGAGCTATAATGCCAATATCCGAGCTACAGTGCCGACTGGCCACAAGAGTATTCAAGGTATGGATTCAGAAAAACACTATACATTTGGTAATTTCCTGGTGATGAAAATTTCACAATTTGTTAGTAAATCACTTAATCATGAATTAAAGTAAGAAGAATTGCCTAATCATAAAACTGAATTTTTTTTATTAATAAAGTTCTGTATGAAATTTATGAAAAAATAACAAAACTAAATCATCACAAATATTTCCATATTTACGGTATGCCCTTGAACATTTGAGATTTTGACGACGGGGAAAATTGATTGGTACATACATTCTAGAGTTACTGTCACAATACATGATATTTCATTAGGGAGATGCTCGGTTACCATCAACATCTGAGATGCAGGCAGATATCAGGGACAAGAGAGACAAAATGTCGATGTCGTACGTGAAAACTCAGAGGCATACGCTTCAGGTGGACTTTATACCATTCCTGGATGAACTTGCCAAGTTGAGTGGGTGCATGCCAAACTTCAGTAAGTGTTTGTGTTGTTGTTAGATTGCTAGGCAACCAGTGAATTATCAGTTGGGATTACCTTATAACCATGACAATGTAGGCAGATTTTCAAAAATGGCCTTGTCCATCATTCAATTTGGATAGTACCTGCAGTTGCCTGCATAAATTGTGAAATTATTAACAGCTTCAAAATCAGAAAAGTGCCAGCCATTTGCAGGACAGTTTTACAGTCCAGTAAAGTGAGTCAGTTTTATTGAAGATTGTAACATAAATCCCAGTGAAGTGATGTGATAGGTCTATTTTGAGAAGACATTTAATTTGTAAGAATTTTTTTCAATTTGATATTGAAGAAAGCTCACGTAGCTTATTGAATTGCTCTCTAACACATTTCTGATGTAATCATGCTTTCAATACAGAGGCAGGCAGTTTGTATGCTTATGTGGCATTAGTGTCTTTGCTCAAGGACACCTCCTGTCCCGGCTGGGATTCCAACCTTGGACTTTACATTTCAAAGGCATACGCCCTAAAACCGAACTGGCAAGGCCCAGTTGAAGGCAGTTACAACAATTTTGTCCATACTGTTTCTCAACAACCATTAGACTGAGTTCAATGAAACTTAACAGGAGTGACAAGTACCAAGCTGGGTTGTGCATATCATCTGCATGTTACGCCTAGATAATTTTTTCATTGAGTTATGGTATGGGTGGGCGGGGCTGGTATTTGTCACCTTCAGTGATGGCTGTAGCCTGTAGTTTAACTTGTTATCAGTCAGTTTGCACTAGTATTGTATTTTCTGTCTTTCAGAGAAAATGTTCATGAGAGATCCAGTGTTGACTTTACACTGTATCTTTGGACCTTGCACCCCCTACCAGTACAGGTTACAGGGACCAGGTGTATGGAAAGGGGCTAGACAGGCTATAATGACACAGTGGGAGAGGACCCTTGCCCCGTTGAAGACAAGACCTATGAAACAAAAGGGCACAAAGTCCCAGAAAGGATTTGTTGTGTTCTTCATATTTGTTGTAGCATTATTTGTGCTGTTCTTAAGTCTGTTTATTTAGAAGTAGACTATATATTAAGTGAAGATTTATGGTACAGTCCAATCTGTGAGTAAACAACCATCCTCAGGACAAAGCGCAAATGGCCATTTAAAACATGTGAATGTTTGATGCAGCTGTATCGATATAAGAAAGGATAATTAAAATAATAATTGTTGAAACAAATATAATATTTATCAAAGAATGTCAGTTGGAGACATAGCAGACTGGCTGTTTAAGGGGAGTGGTTGCTTTCTCCAGATGATAATGGTTTAGCTATTTCTAGCACAAAAAACAGGCCAAGCAATACCTCTTCCCCCCCTCCCCCTCACAAACCAAAAAAAACAACAAGCAATACCCCATCCCCCACATACCAAAAAAGGGGGAAGAGATAGCTGTTGTGATAGATTATTAGGGAAACAGGTATTAAAACTACTGTTGTGTTCAGATACCTCTTTCAGTTATTCATTTATAGATAAAGTGACAATGATGACAAGATTGTATCTCTATACAATGCACACAATACAGATTGTGTAGCGAAATGAGTCACATATAATAATTTTAGAATAATATCAAAGTTGACCATCTATTATTATATTGTCAGTCAAAATTTATACATTTGTCATATACTTAATATAGTGTCATTATTCAGCAGTATTTTTGCATGTTTATACAATGATATAGCACTAGCGTTGTCAACTAGGGTCTATTTTCACGAAACTGCACAGTACATTTGTATTTTATGTATGACCTTTTTAGCTTGACTAATGGATAATATTGATAGCTGAAAGTCACTTGTGCGCCCGGGTGGCGTCAGCATTGCGCTTTGGTTAAGTTTTGCTGCAAGGTACTACGCCACTCAGTAACCTCTTACGGTTTATTCAACTTATCTTAGGTTCAGGCGTATTTTGTATCAAACATTATTTAGAAAATTGATGAATAAGTAAATATAGTGATTGATGACTTTTTTTTGTCTCAACTTTCTTTTTTTGCACTAAGAGGTCAGCAGAATTTTGTTTTATTGGTTGTTTTATGTAGCATCACCCACATCCCTTTTCTGCTTAATGACGCTCTTGTTTGACTACTTTTATTAATAATTTACAATGTAAGAACTTGTAATATTAATTGTATATGTAAAGTTACTGATTGTTGTTCACTATCAGTGTGGTTTTTTGTTCCCCAGAATATTTTTGAGCAATTCCAGTAGAGTGGTCCCTGAAATGAAATCTTTATAACATGTTACATGGGGGCTGCTGCCCCTCAAAGCCCTGCTCATACTATAGGGGCTGGCCCCGAACTTCTGCTTGCTAATTTCAGACGACAACCAACTGTAAAACAGTCTACTAAGACAAGTATGTTAGATACCTAAGTTTCTAAGTGGCCAATTAAAGATCTTAATAGGCTAGATTTAGTTGAAGCCATGAATTAAAAGGCTAACAAAGTACTTCTTGAAAATGATGTGTTTAAACCGTTCTTAATTTATCTTTATTGTGGTCTTAATTTCATTTTTACATATACATAGTGGCATTTGTTTACATTGTTTGATAATTTGTGTATTTACTGTGATAATTTGATAATGTTTTGATGTCCTCTCCCTTGATCTCAGTTGGCGTTCACATCCTTTAGTATTCCAATCAATATTATGATAACTTTTACCCAGACTGTTCAAACAGCCTGTGTTCTACTCACCCTGGCGTCAGTGTTGGCATCTCCAAATGTACTGAAGATATATATGATTGAACCGTCACACAGGTTGTCAGGGTCACAAAACAATGTCATACCACCAAGTCCCATAACTCTGACTTGTATTTTCACAAAATCCCCTCATATCCTTTTAAGTTTTTAAGTGCAAGTTTGCATTGACAAGATTTCAACCAAAAATAATGGAAGACATTAGATTGAAACTTCACATATGTCCTTGAGGTCAGAGAACAAGGTCATACCATCAACTCCAGTAATTAAGACTTCTACTGAAATTCTGGTTAAAGGTTTTACATGCAAGTTGCTCTAGCTCTACAGCTTATTCAAGGATTGGATCAAAACTTCAAACAGGTCTTAATGTTTCATTGTAGTCTTCATGTTTCACTGTAGCAGCTAGGATATTCAAGCAATGCTATAGCTCTAGAGTTGGAAGCTGAAAAAGTTTTAACTTCTCTGGTATATCGATAGCTCTTTTAAATCTTTTAAAACGCTGTATAAAGAAGAAAGGTTTTAGTAATTCTGATGGCAATTTGTGTGTTGAGCCAGCTGTCAATATTCTGGACCAGGTTGTTCTTATATTGTTACATGTACATGACAAATCATTTGTTACAGGTATTGAATTTTTATGAGCTAGATTTATTCTTAAAATTGTGCCTATTGTATGTTTGACTGAAATTATTTTGTTAGAAATGTAGTCATGAAATGGTGCTTTAATTTTCTATGATTCCAGTATTACAAAAATTAAACTTTTACAATAGAATAGAGTTTGTATTCTACGTCAGAAGTCGGTATGGTGTATTATTTAGTTGATTCCGCTTCCTTGAAAAACAATAATTGTTTTAATATAAGAAAAGGGACATGCTCCAGACCCAGTGGGGCTCAAATCTGCAACCTCAAAGTGTGTGGTCGACACGTTAACCTCTTCACCACAGCTCCCCTTGTATTATTTGAAAAGATGCTTAAGATGTGACTGAAACTAGAGCGTATTTACTTGCGTCCTCTCAGTACTCGCCACTGCTCATATCAAATGAAGGGATTGCCTAAACTCCATTCTGAGTGAGACACACTTCCCAACAGCATTGTTCCGATTTGCATCTCAAAAGTGCTTAAAGTATCTCATAAAAAGTTGTAAAAGGGTAAGTGTTGAACCATTTCCACATTTCAACAAGCACATTCAATTGGCAGAGAATGTCCCATTGTTTCTGAAGTGTGAAACTTGGAGACCCTATAGTATGCTAATACAGCTCTAAAGGGGCTTTGCTTCATAGTAATTTAAATATGAAAATCCTATTAACAAGAACTGTTGAGCAACTTTCATTATTTCAGTCTGCCTCCATGAAATACAGTAATAACATACATGGGAAAAATATACAACTCTTGCTGTTTTTTTTATTCACTTTATTTAAAAATAAATCATATAATATGGTATCTTTTCCCACAATGTACAACTAAAAATTTCCGGTCTGTCACCTTGAAACTACATTTGTATGTACATTGTTTTCATTTATTTGTCCAAACATTAACCAGACTTTACAAGATAATTAACACCGATAAAAGTTTTCTGCGTGTCCTAGCCCTGCTAGGAGTGCTCTTTCACGCGACACTACCCTTCTGTGTGACTGTCAAAATTGTAAGAAAGACGTTAATACATGTAACAAACTTGTACTACTTAAATAATGAACATTGCCGAAGTTCTAACTGAAATATATGAATATGTATCATAGTTTTATCCCCAGTGAATATAGAGAAAATTGGTGAAAATCAGTATTAACTATCCAAGTCAAAAATTGAGAATCCATACTTTCTGACAGGTACATTTTACTTCATATCTTTTACTAAGAGAAATAACTCTGCATAACTCAATATTAACATGTTTTCGAAGCATTTACTGTGTTTTCAGCATCATTTTTTACTCTTACTCAAAACTGAAACTTTGAAGGGTAATATAACTTTAAACAAAGACACTGAAGAAAGTTTAATGATTAAGTACATCAGTACCAATGATTAAGTACACCAGTACTAATGATTAAGTACACCAATACTAATTATCAAGTACACCAGTACTAATTATCAAGTACACAAGCACAGTCTATATAATCAAAGTTGGTCAAATAACATTTATCTATCACAACCTATTATAACTATCAATGTTTGTATCCAAAGATAACACCAAAAACACCGACAATTTAATGGATTGTTTTATAACAATTTATCAAATACCATCCACCAACATTACACCCATCATTTTGGCAGATGCCCATCTATACAATGTGTAGCAAAATAAAACATGTACAGCATGTGAATTCAGATACAGGAATGCAAAATATTTGAAATTAATTTATGCTAATTTGCAAAAAGTTGTTTATTGTGATAGGATTTTGTGTGCTATTAAACAATTTTTTCAAGTATTCAGCTTGTGAACACACATCCTTTCCAGGGCGGTGATTTTATTTACCGTTTCTACTATATATACCATAAAATATGCAAAATTTACACAACAAGACGCCATCCTTGAAGTGTTGTTTATTTATTTTTTGGGACACTCACGCATCCTACTGTCCATGTCGGAGAATTTGTTTTATCAATTTGTGAAAACCAAATGTTAAAAGTTTAAAAATTTAAATGACAAATTGATATTAAACAAAAATTTTCTGCTGGAAGTGGCCTAAACAAAAACTTTCTTAAATCAAAGGAAACAAAAATAACTATCTTCATATATATTATAAATTAATGATGTAATCTATTGATGATCACATCAAACATGATAGACTATTGCTAGAATCTACTGATGATGACATTGCATATGACAACATTTTGCAATCCTTGTTAACAACCAAACTGACTGGGAAGGTCATAAAAATACAGTATCTACTAATAAATATATTATACAAAAATATAACCCTTGTTTAGATAGATTTTTAAACTGCCTTTGTCCATTTTTAATTATGACACTCTTGATTTAATGCTCGAAGGGTAGCTCCTTGAAAATTCAACAATTTGTACAGAAAAGTATAACATTAAACTGATACGCAGATTTGACTGGGAAAACCACAAAAATACTGTAACTAGTAATACATATTATATAATACTAAACAAAAATATAACCCCGGACAACATATTTCTAAACATTGTGTTTTGTCAGTCTTCATTTTCAGACAATCCCATTTAAGACCGGGAGGGGTGTTCCTTGAAAATTTTAATAAAAAAAAAATACAGAAAACTATGATATTAAACCGATGTGCAGATGACATGGCCTACACTGATCACAAAGTCAGAATTGTTCACTTTTTATCAGAGTAACCATAAACATGACTAGAGGTATCTATCTACATGAGGGCTTCATGGGTAGATAATGCTCTTCATTTACCGGTACTCCCAATAATTTTCACAATTACCCTGTACAGTCTAAAACAGGGTACCAGCTCAAAGAGCCAGTTATAAATAACTTCTCAGTGAGACCAGCCACTGTTGTTCACTGTGTGGGTAGTTGTTCTATGGGTGTTGCAAACTTAAAGTCCTCTGGGAACAGTTCATGTGCTTTAGGGTACATGAGTTTGTATGCCTGTCTGATTGTGACTTCTGCCACGCCTGCAATGTCTCCAATCTCTGCAATCAAAAGCATGCCATTAGATATCACACCAAACCTGACCCTACTACAATTCTAAAATGGACTTGCCTATTTTTCAATTTCGGACTGAACCATTACTGTAAATTGGGTAATATTCTTGACTATTACATTTTCACTATTTCCATGAATTACCCACATCACCAATTCAAAAACACTGATTTAAGCAAAGAACATGTTTATAGACGCTCCGTGAAATTTAGAACAAGGGAAAAAAACAGAAATAATGCAACTTGACAAGATAGCAAATGTAGCTGCCCGCTAATATTTGTTCAAAGGGGCTCTCGTAGGAAAATTGCTGACTGAATACCGAACATTAGACATAAAAATCGGACTGCACAGATGTTCAGTCTCTTCAACGTGTCTGTGCTTGTCAGACATCTGTATACATGTATATACACAGTGTGCACTCTGATATAAGCACCTTAGTGAGCACATCTTCAGATGGTCAGCATTATGCAAGACTTGGGATTTACCAGATCAGGCTTATGATCTACACTGGAAGCAAAGGCCAAATTACTTACTGCCAGCTAGGTAAATGCTCAGACATCAATGCTTTTACTAAACTTATGGAAGACTTTACACTTTTTATAAAGTTTTTCTAACTTTTTCCAGTTTATAATCAAGTTTTCTAACTTTTTTTCCCAATTTATAATCATGTTTTCTAACTTTTTCCTAATTTATAATCAAGTTTTCTCATCTTTTTCCAGGTATAAAATCAAAGAGTACTCAAGGGTAGTAAGTCATGTATGTCCAAAGTGAGAGTACATTACCTTTTTGTGTTTTCTTATCATCTGAGGCCTGTGATGCCATGTATATAGCTGCTGCAGCCACTGACACTGGGCTTCTCCTGTAAACAAAAGATGCCTTTATACATTCCATGTAACAACTTTACACAAAAGAGGCTTTTCTACATGCAGGTGGCTAGAAGACAACTGATAACTGAACTTTCCTTTTATTCCATTTCTCTTTCTAGAATTTGAATTCTATTACCTAGATGAAAGACATGGCTAACATTATCAGGTACTCAACCTTTTTGTAAAAACTTTTTGCTTTAGTTGAACAGTTACCGTTAAGGATTTGGCGGCAGTCAGTTTTCTCTTCCCAGGGTTTTGTTAAAAATTCAGTTTACTCTCTACTGCCAGTTTAAGCCACATTTAAGTTCACGAGTATAAAGCAATAGATTTGTTAAATGTGAAATATTCTTGTTGCTTCTTTGCTATAGTAATAGTTGTCCATATATCATGGACATGCATAAAGCTGTTGTGGCAGTGAGGGTCCCCCCTTCAATACACACAAGCTCTTGGTGACCAGTTTATGTCTGCAATATTAGTGTGACCAGTCTTTGTCTGCCACCAGTGACTCAAGCAAATAAGCTCTGTATCTGCTTAATTAAGTTATTCTTGTACGTAGTTAAGTTATTTTAATATTGTATTTAAATAGTGAGTAAACACCGAAGATACAGACAACCTGTCAACAAAGACCACTTTGGCTAGTTCCTGAGAGTGGTCTGTGTTCACAAGTTTGACTGTCCAATGAACAGATTTAAATGGTCCAAAGGTGTTCGTTACACAGAGTTTACTGTATTTTCTATTTAAATACTTCAGAACCAATGTCCTCCATTTAAATTGTCTCTAATGTAACAAAAAAATTATCTGATATCAGTTGAAAGTCACATGACTGACATGAGGCCTAGGATTGGTCATAATTAGAAGACAGCTTGCTACCAGCCAGTCGGAAGCCAGATTTAATTTAGCATCCTAATACGAAAGAAATAAATGTGCATTTTTATGCAGATCTCTGACTTTTCTTTTTTCTTCTCTACATACAGATCATTACTGTTCATTGTAAAGATTAAGGGATTGACAATAGGAGTTACTTACCCTGGTACCAAGTATAAATCCACAGCCTTCCTAGCAATATGTGTGGCAGCTTTCTGTATCTTTGATGATAAACTCAGATTTGAACAGAATCTAGACTGAAAGGTACAAATAACAAGAGCTGTCACATGACAGCACGCTCGACTATTCGAAAGGTTGTTGGTAAAATGGGTTTTTTGTCAAAGAACAGGAGTATTGTGTAATTGTCTGTAGAATTAAGGTCAAAGATATGAAACTTGTTCAAAGACCTTTGTAAATGTACATTACATTCAAAGCCTTACTCTGGATTCTGTAAGCCAAGTGGAGGGTGGAGGGATAATTTCAAAGAAATACATAACCTTGTAAATTTGATCATGAATAACTCTGTAACTTTTCAAAATTGAAATGTATAGAATTAAAAAAGCATGACCGCTGCATGCTGCATAATTATTATATGATCTTTCAAAAGAAAGCCATTTCGAGTATTTCCATGTTAGTCTGGTAAAAACTGTGACAAAATTCTAAGTTAAAAGGGGCATAAATGTCAAAAATCAAAAACATTGGTGAAGATGTTGACAGTAAAAACATTTTAAGTCCATAAAAAAATCAAAGTTAAAAGGGGCATAAATCTGTCAAAAATCAAAACGAGTTATGGGGATTGTTTCCTCAGATGTAGATGTTGATGGTAGACACATACTTTGAGTTTCAAGTCAATACCTTTTGATAGTATTCAAAACATTTGACTTTATAAAATCTTTTACCAAATATTCTAAGTTAAAAAGGGGCATAAATCTGTCAAAAATCAAAACAGAGTTATGGGGATTGTTTCCTCAGGTGTAGATGTTGATTGTAGACACATACTTTGAGTTTCAAGTCAATACCTTTTGATAGTATTCAAGATATTTGAATTTATAAAAATCTTTAACAAAAAATCTTACGTTAAAAAGGGCTAAATCTGTCAAAAATCAAAACAGGTTATGGGGATTGTTTCCTCAGGTGTAGATGTTGATGGTAAACAAACAGTTTGAGTTTCAAGTCAATACCTTTGATAGTATTCAGGATATTTGACTTTATTAAAACTTTAACCAAAAATTCTAAGTTAAAAAGGGCCATAAATCTGTCAAAAATCAAAACAGAGTTATGGGGTTGTTCCTCAGGTGTAGATGTTGATGGTAAACAAACAGTATGAGTTTCAAGTCAATACCTTTGATAGTATTCAGGATATTTGACTCTATTAAAAACTTTAACCAAAATTCTAAGTTAAAAGGGGGCATAAATCTGTCAAAAATCAAAACAGAGTTATGGGGATTGTTCCTCAGGTGTAGATGTTGATGGTAAAGATATTTTTGAGTTTCAAGTCAATACCTTTGATAGTATTCAAGATATTTGACTTTATTAAAAACTTTAACCAACGCTGACCCCCCCCGCCCCGCCCGACCCCCCCCCCGACGCCGACGCCGGGGCGAGTGCAATAGTCTCCTTATTCTTCGAATAGTCGAGCTAAAAATGTCAAAAGTTTACATGTTTGCACATTACTGTGAAATTAAGTTATAATCAATTTACCTGATTTACAGTAATAATAACCTCTCTCAAGACAATCAAGCAAACTGCTTACAATGGAAAGAGCTAGCCTGGACTTGTAATCCTGGGATCACAGGTTTGATCCCCTGCTTTTCCACTTAAATAACTATTTAATGATCCTTCGGATGAGACCTAAAACAATAGGTTTTTTAGACTGAGCAGCAAATGCAGTAACCACTATACAACTGTGACCTGTGACATATAGTAAACCTTGGATAGCACAAAGTCATCAGAGCACAAGTAAAATGCTCAAGTTATGTCTATATAGAAGAGATAATTCTTCTTAGGGTTTACTGGTTTAAAAGCCATCATCAGAATGATGTTGTCATGCTGAAGGAAATGCATTTTTTTGCCTAACTTTATAACACATATGCCTAGGATGTAATTGCTGCATAGATATTGCTATTTTCCATGAATTAGAATAAGATTTTCTTAAGTATTTACCATAGAAATTAAGAAAACTTACCATGAAATCACCCGTTGTTATTAGCTCTACATTGGTTTCAAGTGCTTTCAATATTAACTTGAAGACTCTACCAATCTCTTTCTTTGAAATTTTTGATACTGCACATATTTCTGAAAAAGAAAAAATGGATATTAGACTTGTAATTAACATGCCACCAATGATGAGATAACCTTGTCCCTTTCTTGATGTTAGAGTATTTATAACAAGAAATATTCTTTCAAACCCTTTTTCATGTCCATATATTTGTCATAGGTAAAGTCCAATTTTGATTGGAATTAAAATCAGTTGATTGATACCTGGCATCATATAAATTGATAAATACACTGTTACTTCATTGACATCCAGCCCTCTAAACCATTTACATGCTACAATACTAAATAAATTTTCATCTTAAAACTTTGCCTAAAGTTAACACTATATGAATGGCATCATTCAAAAATATATTGAACACTATGTTAGATCCGTTTAAAACTCTATGATTCAGTTATATGAGGGGAGAGAAGTTTCTTACCTTTGAATGTTCTTGGTACACCCTCCTGTCTACAGGCAATGTACATACACGCTGAGCAAACTGCGTCATTACTTCGACCCTTTAGTGATTTTGTATCATTAACTTGCTTAAAAAGAGTGCTAGCCCTGTCCTGTGGAGAGAAAATCATTTAATTGTCAATGTTCATAAAGAAGTTTAGTTCTTTTTATCATATACAAGATGTCAGTACAACTTAATAATTCCTGCGTTTAAAGCAGGTACATGCTACCTCTCTTAAATTATGCAAATTTCTCATTTTAAACAATCATAATACATGTACTTGAAATCACACACTGTCATTTGAAGAAATTTATTTCTTTTCAAGAAGTTATGTTCATGATGCCAGCTTGGTTTTTCACATCTGATTTGAGTAAGTTAGAATATATCTGTTGGTCTAATTTAATCCTGCAGGACAAAAACTGTTATATGTATCATAAGCTGCAGATCATAATGAATTTTTTTTTAAAGAAATCTTACTTCACGTAATTATGTTTTGAGTGTGGTCTACGATACTGTAAAATAAAAACCACTATTTATCAAATTAATTTCACGATTTTTCTATAAATTCGCCAGTTTTTGAATTCCCAAGATCAGTCTTTGTTTGCTATTTTAGCAACTTTGATGAATTCACAAAGTGCTTCAGAAGCAAAATTAAAAACCTCGCAAAAGGAGACTTTTACAGTATTTTGGGACACCCCTCGTATGCGCTCTAAGCAGGCTATTAGAGTTAAAAGAGATGAATGAGTACCAGTAAAGCAGACAAGACAGAAAAGTGTAGGTCTATGAACAATATAAATGCCAAAATGAAGACTTACTGCAACCATTTTTGGAAGATTTAATCTATCACCCATCTGAGTAATCTCTCGGAATGCGTTAATTAGCGCTCTATCAGCACTGTTCATCTAAAAATAGTAACACACACATATAACTTAATAACATAATACACAAATAAAATTACAACCTTGTTACAGCTTTCATATTTTTCAAGTACTTTCAAGGATTCCCCTACCACTTAAATATCAGCACAGTGTAACATTTATTTTAAAAAAAAAAAAAAAAAAATTTTTTAAAAAAAAATAAAAAATAAAAAAAAAAAAAAAAAAAAAAAAAAAAAAAAAAAAAAAAAAAAAATAAACCCCCCCCCCCCCCCCCTCCCCCCCCCCCCCCCCTCTCCCCCCCACATAAAAAAAAATAAAAAAAAAAAAAAAAAAAAAAAAAACCCTCTTTTTATACATACACCACCAACCCCCCCCAAACCTTTTTTTTTTTTTTTTTTTTTTTTTATTATAACAAAAAAAAAAAAAAAAAAAAAAAAAAATATTTTTTTTTTTTTATAAAAAAAAAAAAAAAAAAATAAAAATAAATATTTTTTTTTTTTTTTTTTTTTTTTTTATTTTTTTTTTTTTTTATTTTTTTTTTAAAAAAAAAAAAAAAAAAAAAAAAAAAAAAATTTTTTTTTTTTTTTTTTTAAAAATTTTTATATTTTTAAAAAAAAAAAAAAAAAACAGAGACAGACTTTGATAAAGTGATTTGCATTATGGTATATAACGAACTACTTGGGACCATTTAAATTTGTTCTTTATATCCGGAGTATGTTATATCCATTAAGCAGTTTCATATTTAATAGAGAATTAAAAGAAATTGAGTTCATAAAATTTGTACCTTATATCCAGAATTTCCCTATATCTGGAGTTGTTACACGAGTTTACTGTACAGAACAACATGCCTAAATTTCACATTATTGGATCTAAGTTACAGTTTTGTCAATGTGGGAATAGATCAGAAACAGGCCCTCACTTTTAAGTTTTAAGATACACAAGAGCACTGCCTTTGGGTGCTGAACACTCATCTGATTTTATCCTTTTACGGTTTATTTATTACCATTTCTTAAGTAACAATGTCCTTGACCTTTACCCCAAAACACAATCCCACAAAAGGTTTTTGTAAATGATTACTAGACACTAGGTTTGGTCACAATAATTCAATTGCAACTAAAGATAGTGTATTTTTCCCATGACCTTGACTCCATTAGCCCCAAACACAATCGAAATAAAATACTTTATTTATATGTATTACACACTTAATAATTCAGTTATATTTTGTCAAAGATATTGAATGTATTACAGCTACTCAAGTGATAGGGAACTTGACCACAGGAGCCCCATTAAAGATCTGCTTAAATATTTACAACAAACAAATGTTGGTTACTATATGTCAACTGTAACTAAAGACGTTGAATGTTTTACAGTTTTCCTATTTTCAGTAACAGTGACCTTGCCCCAAGGAGCAAAAAAACAAAACACATTCAAATTAAAGATGTTCATAAATACTTCCTTTACACTAAGTTTGGTTGCATTATGTTCACTGTTACAAAAATATTGTGTGTGTGAAATATGTATGACTGAAAAACCCATGTAATATGTTGAAGTACATTATCCATTAATTGTTTGTGAAAATTTGAAATCAATCTAACAAAAAGTGAAAAAGCTATGTCCAATTCTCCAAATTGACCAAAATCCATCAAAATTCATGTTTTTTACCCCCCAAAAAACAGGTCAAACTCAGTATCTTTAACATACAATGTGAAGAAGGTATTAGATGAACAAGTTTTCCAAGTTTCAAAGTGATAGCTTTGATAGTTTCCATGTAAGTGACCTAAACCAAAAAATTAACCAACGCTGATGACAACGACGATGACAATCAAGTGACGACAATAGCTCTTAATTTTTTTCTAGAACATCAGATGAGCTAATAAAACTGATGCCTCGTTACAGAATATTATACATGCAAGACTTCTAAATATGTTTAAAATTCACCTCTATGGTCAAGCGGTTAGTGTCTACGAGTTAAAATTGCTGTAACCTCTATTTGAAGGTCATTGGTTTAAAGCCTGCTACCAACCATGTATCTTTATGTGCGAAAGTTGGAAGTTTCTTATGAAGACTACAGTTCTTGTACTGGTTCTTCCGTGGAATGATGATAAGGTAAAATGCCCGCCAGTAAAAATGAATGAAATATAATTAAAACTAGGTAAAACTCATACAAAAACGAAAGCATGTTTAAATTACTACCAACTGTAAAATCTTTTTACTTACTGTACGTCTATTTCTGTACATAGCATTACCAAATTCGTCCACTTGGGTACTACTTTTTGGATCTATCGCAATCATTGTCGACAAATCACCACCTTCTAACAATGGATTCTAAAAACAAAAAATTTCAGTGCATGTTTAAAACTCAAGAATCTAGTTGTTGTATAATACAGAATAAATCACAGTAGACCAAATAAAACACATGTAAGCAATGATGACTTTTTCCCTCCTTTATTTCTAAAATGGTTTTGTCTATCTTTCAATTTGGGCTGAACTATGTAGATAAAGATAACATATGGATGTGCAGGCTGATCATGATCTACACTTGTCATATAGGCTGGACCTTTTGTCTCCAGTGGGATTAACAGTAAAAATAATTCATTTTGGCTTTAGAAATTCCTGATTAAAGCTTGTATCTGTACAGTCAAGTTGATACATATTAAGACATGTCTTTAAGAAAGCAGTTGACAAATCAATTTACAAGGAAAAATAATTATTTATGTTATACAGGAAAACAATATAGAATTATCACTTCTGTAATTGACTTCTAACTTCTAACTTCTAACCATTGATAATGCACTTGATATATACAAACCTCTGAAGCACCAACTCTTGAGGGATCTTTGTTACTCTTCTCATTACTAAAAGTTCTCCATTCTGTCCCAACATCTACCACTCTATAAACAAACATTAATTTAAAGTCTTGTTTGTGAGAACAATAGCATTATTTCAACGAGGCCATGGTGTAGCATCCTAGTAATAACTCATTTGTCCAAGGCAGGAAGTTCTCTATCTGATTTGTATCATGATTTGTATCATGGCCAATTCCCTATGTTGCTATATTGAAACTATGCTGAATTTCAGATAGCGTACAGTTTAAGCTCCACCCACTTGCACACATCCTTGGTTCCAAAGCTATTCATACATAACAGACTGTGGGTTCTGATGATGGCTTGCACAGGGCAAGGTTCATGTATAGTATTAATAAATAGATAAGTTTGCTTTTATAAAGATTCATCCCACATACAAAGATGAGAAAGATATGCTAGGAACAGGAAAATAGTGTTCCAAAACAACAAACCTTTTCTTCAGCTTTCTTACATTCCTCGATGCTTTAACTGCACTCTTAATAATTAATTTTTTCTGCTTTAATGTAGCTTTTAAGAATGCAACAACGACCCACCTGTCTCCTACAACAAGTCCACATTCTGGACAGATCATATCCCCAGCATGATAATCTTCTACCAGCGGCGCATCTGGATGTTCCGGACATATTAGCTGCATTCCTCGGCTAAAAACAACAAAACAAATATTTTTTATGCTTATGCTGGAGCAACAAGACTCATGAAAATTGTTTTAAATGTGAGAGAGCCTATTTAACTGTTTTCTTGTTTCCTTTTGAAACAATGTACATACTCACAAGTTATCAGTCTGTTAAAAGATAAAATACCTCACTCAACACAGCACTCACCAAAATAGAAGAATGAAACCTCAAAATACAAGAAAAGGCTAAAGACAAGGTACACACTGCAGCTAAATTATTAACTATTTAAAGGCAACACCAAGGGCAGCAGTAAAGGACAACACACACAAAATCAGGGCTAGCATTGGCACATTTTTCATTAGAGCCATTTCTTCCATGTCAAGCTGTTTGCCTAGCACACAAACATGCTATTCTTTCTTTTAAAGCTGTAGCCAATTCAATTTCTTTTGAGCTAATTTTGACTTTGGCTAGCAAAATGTAGATATATTTATATATTCATGAGCTAATTGACACTGCAGGAAATCGTCCATTGATTTAAGTTGATTGACTGTAAACTGACCATCAAATTATTTTGACTAAACTACTCATTTTAACATGTGGAAAGTTTACCCTGGGACGAATATATACTAGTTTTACCAAACCATCATTAATGGAAAGAACCAGTATCAAGACTCCTATCCTTGGGTATTATGATTAGGAATTCCTTAACCTAAAATTATTGCACAACAGTGGAAAACAATTGTTTAAATTGACACTTCACGTGACTTTGTTCATTGTCGTTGTCCCTACAGCTCATCAGTTTGTTACATTCAGTAAACATGTTTTATGATTCTCAATATTGAAAACAATAAAGTTAAAAATGATGTAAATAAGCAACCCTTTGCTTGTTGACGCCATTGTGACACAGGTAAGATTTTAGTTCAGTCTGAAATATCAAGCTCTTCCCAGCGTATTTATTAATTCCGGTTTCTCTCATTTAGTGTAATGGGGTGCTTTGTTGAATGATTCATACATAAATGAAGTAACGCGGATAAAAATACCACAAACGTGACTTAAAACAAGTAAAAGTATCGTTTGGTGACCCTAAATTTTAATACAATCATTTTACATAGAAAAAGTTGTGTTTCAGAAGTACCTTAAATCCCTGACACCCCCACACATAAACAATCCGTTGATCCATATATACATCCGGCGGTGTTAACGTGAATATTGACGTTTGTGTATTGGCAATCATTTTTAGGAGATTTACGCGATTGTTCCACCATGTTCCGTGGAAACATTTTGCCATTCATTTCAGCGTGTTCAGTCGGCATTGGTGCATATCTCGGATCAAAATATGAAAGGTACATGAATGAGCCCACAGAAGTGTATTCCCACGAGGAGTCAAAATATCACTTCCCGTTGAAATTACACGCTGCATCATTAACTCCCTTTGAGCCTAAACCTAGTCAAGGTAGCGCGCTAAGTTCAAACTCTTCGCAGATAATGAAATATGGATTTCCATCACTTGAAAATGTAAGAGTATTTGATGACTTTGTTTTGGCTTATGACAGGAGAAACAGGAACGCGCACTGGGTATTTGAACATTTGACTCCGGATAAATTGCCGTCTAAACATGGTGTTGATAGAAGCAAATCTAGTTTCTTTGAAGATAAAAATATTCATGAAAAATTCAGGAGTTACTTGAAGGATTACAAGAACAGTGGATACGACAGAGGCCATCTTGCAGCAGCAGGAAATCACAGGCATGAGCAAAGGGTTATGGACCAGACGTTTACACTCAGCAATATATCTCCGCAGGTATGTTAAGATCTACTTTAGTCTCAATCATTCTACTCCAAATCAGGAACGGGTACTAGAGTATTCCTGTCCAAATGCAGACCAATTTTACATACTAACATATAGATAACTGCGCTTTTATGGAGGCTGGATATCGCCTAGCAAAAGACATAACGATATTCACCCATTTAGTACAATTAATTATTTGGACTAGTTAAGGTAGCTATCGATGCTAATTTGCTTTAAAATCGCAAATTTCTGTTTTTATGCATTATTTTATGTTCAATTTAACTTCTACATACAAGTTATAGCATTCCAAAAGTTCCTTCTAGGGCACATCTGTCTATATATATTGTTGAAGTACAATTATTAAACTACAACAGTCTAAGCAAATTCAGGCATTAGTATCTACAATATTTAATACTCCAGGCACCTGTTACTACGTACGTCACGCTAGATCTGCTTTTATATGGTCACATGGTAAGTTCGCGCCAATACTTCCAGCAACAATATTAGCATATTTCTACGCTATGCAAACATTTGTAAATTAACATTCTTTCAGCTATTTGTCAAACTCATAATGCAAAAGCAAACGCATTGTCGGGCGATTTCTGCAAGTCCAACGTGCAATAGCTTATTTTGTATATGTGTGCAAAAGCTTACCTTACCTAGTTTGCCTTCGAAGTGCAAATAGTGAGACTATAGCTTACCAGTGAAGTTACCACATAAAGCGAAATAACCACAGTAACGTAAACATGTAGCGTTTACGGAAAAGAACGGCTATTGGTTGTTAGTTGGTTCCATCACATTTTCAATATCACAACGTTTAATTATAACGGAAACACACCGAAAATTGGCTTACGTGCTGCATTGTTCAGTCAAGTGTATCTGTACAACTGTAAGTGTCCCTTCCTTGGAAGGAACAATAAAAGCGAAATCAAGATTCTAAACTCTGGATCTAGATCTAAAATGTTCTGGTTGTAAATGTCTGAAAAAGATACTTGTCATGTTAAATATTAGGCCTATGTGGTCTTATACTGTAACAGTGTAAAAATGTTTCGTTTCCCGTTTATTTTCATAAGAAAATATTTGTTATGAGCAGAGACATAGAAAACGCTACCATCAACATAGACTAGATGCCAAATTGCCGTGGTTTCTATCTATTTTCCATTTAGTCAAACCCCTACTGGGGTCTTAGACTTGACGCGCATCAACTGACAAAAATGTCAATAAGAACTAAAATAAAAGATTAAAGAATGAAGAGAGGTTGATTAAAAACAGGTTAAAAACAAAGCAAGTTTATTTAGGGAGACAGATATTTAATCTGACTAACTGCCAGGCTGAACTCTTGACCAGACATTATGACAATATTATTTTTGTTGATTTGAAAGGGATTTTATCAAGGACCGTCCATAAACTACACGTGTAGCTTATTTTATGGATGAGTCCCAGCATGTTTCCTGTACGTCATGCTTAAAAAAAAAGAATCTTGAAGCCGAAAAAGGAGAAATTTGCCTGACTGCAATTTCCAGTCAGTATCACCGAGCTTTCCTGGTGAGATTTTCAATGAGTGATCAGATTCGTGTGCTCTAGAGGTGGTGATTGCCTTATGACTGAGCCGGCCACATCACACAGCAGGTGCTCCATTAGTCTCTCAAGACAGAACTTCGCTGTCTAACAGTGTTTGGAAAGGCTTCTCAAGAGACTTCGCATGCACGTCTCTCACATGCTGAGAATCCTTCGCATTCACTGCCGAGAGACTGGGGTGAGTACAGAGACGACTAAAACTCACCCGGGCGGCCAAAAAACACAACTAGGCGAAATTTAGCTCCACCCATGGCGCGGGCGGGCCAACTAACACAAAAAGGTGTTAGTTAGCACACCACCCAGTGTCCCACTCCAGAGCTCCCCAAAATGAGCGGGCCAGGTTCCAGGACCCATTCCAGGTTTCCTGCTGCATGATGTGACCCCAGAACTAGTCAGGAAGCAGGGATACCAGCCCCACTGCCCAACAACATTCCTAGAGCACACATCAATTCACAACTCATCTACGATCTTCCCAGTTCAACTAGTAAAGAGAAATTCAGAGTCCCAAAAGTAGGTCACCCACGCGGCCAATTTGATCTAGATGTGAATGACCCAGTCCGAAACGTGGCAAATACGGCTCCCCTAGCACAAACACTGTAAGGGAGGTCTTCTGTCTTGTATAGGAGAACCGTCTGCCGCCATCGTGCTGTTGTGTGTGTAGCATCCCGTCACCCGACACTCGTCACCGGCACACAGGAATTCTGGTAGAGTGGTGGACATCTCACACTGGAGGTCTTAAGTGCTGCGCTGGTGTATCAAACGCCCCTTGTCAGAGTCACCCCTCGTCGTTAGCTGAGGCCCGAGTGGACCGAAGTCCTGTTGTGTGTGTGGATCTAGTTTTCGTCGAGACCCCACGCCTGCTCCGCGACGTGTACGCCACGAGGGGCAGAGAGCAGTGCCTCATGACAATATGAAGCTATGTTAGATTTGATTTGATTTGATAAGGATTTTATCAAGGTCCCTCCCAAAGAGCATGTATGTTAGCTTAAGATCGGGATGAGACCCCGGCATGTCTCCCGTCATGCCTAAAAAATAAAATTTTGATGCCGAATAAAAGGAGAAATTTACCTGACTGCAATTTCCAGTCAGTATCAGCTAGCTTTCCTGGTGAGATATCCGAGAACAGTCGACAGCAAGCACTCTGGTGGTAGTGATTAACTCAGGCCTCGGCCACGGCCGCATCACATACAAGGCCTACTGGTATCTCTCTGCTAAACCGTACGAACGCCCCACTACGGGTGCTTAAGGCACCGGGTGCCATTTCGTACGTTTCAGCACAGTGCCGAAATCGGGTCGGTGAACCCTCATCCGGCACTGCTGAGAGACAGTCAGTACTCAGTCTGAACCAGTGGTCACAGCCAAAACTAGTCGTCTGTGCCCATCAGCCCAGCGCTGAAGCTCATCCTCAAGAGGCCCCATCACACAGCAGGCTCTCTGGTAGTCTTCTCACGACAGAAGTTCGCTGTCTAGCAGTGACCGAGACGAGTTTCTCAAGAGACGAAGCATGCATGTCTCCCACATGCTGAAAACCCCTCACGGTCACTGCCGAGAGACTGGGGTGAGTACAGCGTCACCCAGGCGGCCAAAAAATACATGTACAACTAGGCGTAATTTGACTCCGGGCCTACTATCAAAAATAGGTTAGTAGGTCACCACTCACTCCAGAGCTCCCTTTCCTGGGCGGGCCTACTAACAAAAAAGGTTAGCAAGCTCACCACCCATTCCAGGTTTCCTGCTGCATGATGCGATCCCAAGAATCCCGAGCTGCCCCACACATGATGCGACTGTGTAGCCTAATCAAGGAGAATAGGGGTACAAGCCCCTGCCCTCAGGCTCCCCAGAGCACATGCTGTCAGTCGCTCAATCGTCCTTCTCCCCAGTTCCACTGGCTAAAGAGAAATTTAGTCCCAAAAGTAGGTCACCCACGCGGCCAATTCCGACCTAGATGTGAGTGACCCTGTCCGAACGTGGCAAGAAAGGTTGCCTCCCCCCAGCACAAACACTGTAAGGAGGTCTTCTGTTGTCGTGCAGATCCGCCTGTCGCCATCCCGCTGTTGGAGTGATGGTCCCCTGTCACCCGGCATACGTCACCGGCACACAGGGTTCTTGTAGTGCAGAGGTGGACATCTCATCTTGGAGGTCTTCTTCTGTGCTGCGTTTAAACAACAAACGGCTCTTGTTAGAGTCACCCCCTCGTCGTTAGCTGAGGCCCCGACAGTTACTAGGTCGCTGTACCGAAGTACAAATGGACAAAATCCTGTTATGTGTGTTTGACCCAGTTTCCGTCGAGACCCCACGCCTGCTCCGCGACGTGCACGCCACGGGGGGCAGAGAGCAGTGATGAAGCTATGAGCGATTAGATATCGAGCGAAATACCTTCGAAATGACACAGCTACTGATAACAGTAAATACTTATATTACGGACTTTGCTGATAACAACAAAGCACAGGATATACGTCAAAACATTAAAATGACTTGTGCGTCATATATGACGACCGATAACTCGTGTCCAAAAAGACCCGCCGTGAACAAGGTTGTTTGGCCATGTGCTGTCCATAAAAAGTTGGTGATTCAAAACAGACGGCATGCGGTTTTTAAGAATCCCAGGCGATGTTGTCTTACTTCAGTATTGATTGTGCAGGTGCCATGAAGCAGGACAGCTGGAAGAATACAGAGGGTACATGTGTGTTGGTCTGTCTGTGGCTTCATCAACATGCGGATTCTAGGAGAGATGACTCGCAAACATGTAACTACCAGTCTTTACAATTGTCCGTCAGAAATGTCCGATAAAGGTCATATGGATTTATTATATATACACTGAAAATTCTTGCGTAGTCTTTTTTAGAAACAAAAGCAACCCAACGATATATTCTAGGGGACTCCAAGAAGGTGACTGGAGCTGCGCACGGATGATGCCTTTTATCTGACATTTACTGGGTTGGACTTGATAAAAAGCTGGCTATGGATCCAGTTGAAGACCGTTCCTCTGACAACGCCGTATAGCAATACTATTTTGATGTGATCCATGGCGTCAAGTACCGATGTCATGCAATGTAATGCTAAGCTCGGATTTACATTTCCAAATTTCAAAGTTTATTGGCAAATCGGCATTTATACCATACCTTTGGCCGTTTAACAAATAAATAGTACAGATGGCCAAACATTTATACAAAATAGTAATTATCGAGCATAAAGAACATGAAATGTTTCTAAATTATTCCGATGAAAACCATGTTTCTGATTTGAGGACCTAAATGATGATGATGTGTTCTGACAGCTATGCACTTAACGATGTCGGGGGTATTTGCCCGGCGATACTATAGTCGAGTGTGTAGGCTCGTGTGACGATTTTAGACCTAATTCTTTAGGAAAGGTGCCATGTTTGAATGCCGCTTGGAAGGTTTGAAAGTGGACGGACTTTCTTCACAATGACTGTGGACACTTCGTATAAAAATCGTTTGGGACAGCTTCAGTTCCCTTAAACTTGTGTGGGTTGTGATCCTGAAGGACTTTGTACCAATACCTAGATAGAGAAACAGTGGATACCAGGATACAATGTATTATGAGAAAAATTTGTGTTTGGGAAGTTAACGTGGTTATCTGTTGCCACGATGTTGTTGCATAGACCTTTACCTTGAGAAATAATATAGCCAGTAAAGGAGTGGCATACATGTATATACGTACACGAACAAATGTTACCGTTGTTTCTCAAGACCGATGCTAATTTCTTCCCATTCTTGTCGTCAAATATAATGCCATTTAGGTGTCTTATGATCACTTACACTTGGAATTGTTCTGAAGCTAGAGGCATTCCTGGTGTGGTGAGCCTTTCTGTAACCTTTCATGTGCGCTTGATTTTGCGATTCGCCAAGATTGGTGTCATCTTAGAGGGAATATCACTGACTTTATGATTCTATTGAAGAAATCGATGACATTAGGCTAGCACCGAACGTGACCTTCTATTGGACGTATTCAGATTATCATAGTGTAGCGATTTTGAGGAGCTGATTTTAATCAGAATGCACCGAACGTTCCAATATTTGAAGTTTTAACAGAACCGCCATGTAAAATCGAGTAAAATCATCCAGTGCTTGACACTGACAGATACTTTCTGTGTTGGCCCGCATCCATAACAGAATCTTGCAGTTCACTTGCCTCTACGAATACACTAGAGCTATGAATAGGTGGTTTTACTAGACTAGCAGAACACTCTTGTGGTTACAAACACCTTTAAGTGACTGAGTTGCATATGTCATAATTTGTTCAAAGGCAGTACAAAATGTATCAAATATCTGGCCGAAATTGAATTGATGCATCCACACACCAAAATACTAACTCGATTGTTAAAATATTTCCTTTTCTTATCACATGGTGTTTAGTCTCTATGATTAACTTATAGTTGTTAAAAGTATTCATTTTATTATAGGTTGGTGAAGGTTTCAACAGAGGAATTTGGAACAACTTGGAAAAATACGTAAGGAGCATTGCACGTAAAAACAGAAACACGTACGTCTGTACTGGTCCTCTTTATTTACCTAGGTGCGTATTTTTACATCAGATAGAACTCCTTTCACTTTGTTGTTGTTGTTTTATTTAATTTTGGATTGGTCACTCACCTTGGCGATAGGGGCTGACAATCGCTGCATGTATAACTACTGTGCTCTATCTGACAAATTGTATCGCAGTCTTGCTGTTTTCAAGCAGTGTGAGTGTATATCGGTTCATTTATGCTCCTGATAAAATATCTTAAAATTCATTTTCAGACGAGAAGCAAACGGGAAGATGTATGTCAAGTATGAAGTGATTGGTCCTAGTAACGTTGCCGTGCCAACGCACTTTTTCAAGGTCATTGCCATAGAGACAAATGCCGGAGAGTTTGAATTTCTGTCATTTGTGTTACCAAACCAACCAATGAAAGACGATATCCCTTTAAAAACATTTCTTACTCCAGTAGATGCTATAGAGCGCGCTTCCGGTTTGCTGATTTTTGATAAAATACCCATGAATAGAGTTAAATTAATGAATCATCAAAAACCAAGATAGCGACGTGTTCTGAAATAAACTAAATTAGTTATAAGTTTTGCGGTGAACAATTCATTAAACAAAGGTAGTTTAATTTCTCCGGTAGATTTCTTAAGGACAAATCTCAATTGAAATGTATTTTTGTTGAAATTTTATTTGTATTTTTTTATTACTTTACCATATCAAATATTAGAAAATACTGTAGTATGTGAATGCACTGACATATGTACACACATGTGTGTATATAGGTCCGTGGTGAATACTAGTATATCACACCACATTGCATCTTATATCATATTTCATTTGTGGTCATGGTGTTCACCAACTTTTCAAATATGTTTTTCAGACATTCAGTTTTGAAAAAGCAGACTGATGTCGATTATATACATTTCATGATTTGAACATGTATTGTGCTGTACAAACGGGTATGTTGTTAAGTGTGTATGTAATGGTTTTACAGCTGTAACTGAAAAAAGTCTCACAGCCATTTGTTCATCAGTATTTTGTGTGCTTTGTGTTTGATTGTTGTTGTTGTTTTTTTCCAATGTTTATACATCATGTCTGTAAGCACGAATTAAATGTATTTTGCTGATTAGATTTGTTGTGTTGTTTCTTTCAAAAATCACAACTACTGTCAATATCAATACCAATATCTTTATTGCATAAAACATTATTACAATATTTATAGCATACAGTCCACATACTGAGACAAGACATAGAAAAAAGGGAACACTATTTCTGAAGAGGTCAAAGGGAAATACAGAAATAGTAGGTTACATGAGAATTATTTGTATTTTACGACATGTAGATATTTCAAAAAAAAGGTTTTAAGAGATTCTTTCCTTATTTGCAAAATAAATATATTTTGAACCATTACTTATTACTATTTGTGAGTTGGAATTTAACAAAAGTTTGAACTTGTTTACAAAAATAATTTTTAAAATATTTTTTTCTGAGTTCTCTAAATTTTGGACATTTTCATATACTTTATTTAAATATTCTTCTTCCTGATGATGTCGTTTGTCCCTTTCTTTACAGCTCACCACAAAAGGTTTGCTTTTACTCAAATTTAAATGTTGCGAAAACAACTTTGATACTTGTTCCGTAACTGTATCTTTACAAACAAGAAAGTAGATCAACGGGTTAGACAATGTCATCCAAAACAATTAGACAATTGTTTGCAAACCTTTCACATGATCGTAATTTCATTATTGTGGCCTCAAAAACCAGAAAGTAGGTCAACAGTCCAATCAAGGTAAGCATTGAAAGATGTTTACAAAATTTAACACATAACCTTTTTTTTTCATTTCAGCTTCAAAAACAAAGAAGGGGGTCAAAGAACGTGGTCAATTTTAACCCTTTGAGCATAAATACAACAGTCTTGGGAAATTGACAATAGACTGCTACATACCAAATATCTAAGCACTATTAATTGCAATTGTTTTGAAGATTTTCAAAAATATTCGTGTGTAAGTACAATTTTATTTTGGAAGAGGTTACCTCGGCGATCCTACTGTATGATTATGAAATAGAAGCTCTAAACCTTACAGGTTTCGACAATTTGATTTTTGAAGTTCTTTATTTGTGTCTGTATAAACTTGTGAACGGTTTTTGGTAGAGGACCACTAATCATAACTATACACCAACTCTGAGTCACTTGTTTTGGATTTCCTTATTGGCGCCGCCGATGACGGCGGCGGCCTATTATGGAATAGTTTTTCCGGAAGTACATGCTAGGAGCGGTTATATGTTATTTGGTTTTATTAAGTGGTATATGGGGATATATTTCCAGTCTGTAAATAGATTACCCGAGCCGTTAGGCGATTGTGATATTATGCCGATGCGAGTAATATATCCCGATACACCATGTAAAAAGCAAATAACAATTTTATAACCCTTACATTTCTTAAATTTTGAAGAATTCCGTTTATTTTAAATTCATTTAACTGCCTTATGTCAGCAGATTTTCAAATGCCATGAAGATACATGTACCCACTACTACACAATGCTACACATCAACTATCTAAGCTCTACGCCTTGCAGTTTCTAAAAAGAAAATTTTCTAAATCTGGCTTTAATCATATTGCTATGCAAAAGAAAATGACCCCTGGGTGGGGCCAATTTTACCCAAGGAGCATGATTTGAAGAAACTTGATAGGTCTCTACTACATAATGACCCACACCAAATAGCTCTGGGCCTTATGGTTTTGGAGATTTTTTTAATGTTTCCAATTTGTTGCCACAACTTGAACAACTTTGATAGAACTTCACGCAACAAACATCCCTGCCAAGTTTCATCAACATTGCTCAAATGGTTTTATAGATGAACAATATTTACGATTGACGCAGCTTACCTTTGCGCTTCGTGCCAGGTGAGCTAAAACGTGTTTTTCATCAGTAAACGGGCGGCGCAAGCACAGATGAAAACAATGCTTACATATCATAAAAATCTCAACTTACTAAGTTAAGTGTTGTGCTATATGTTTTGTTCTCTTTATCACAATTATAGCTCATTAAAAGAAGAAGTGTAATCTCTAAACACCCCATCCACAACTAGCCATACCCGCAGAAGTAATCCTACTAACATTTAAAAAAGGCAACAGACCAGGAACATGTTCGGAACAAACAGTTAATGCATTTAAAAGGTAAGTCAATGCATGAAGAACAACAGTGCATACATAAATACATATATGTATGGACTGAAAGAGTGGGAGACTACAGTTCCCTCCGATACTTAGTTTGATTTTCTTTTCCACAACCAGACTCTGTTTTGGATTTTCTGGAATTTAGTGCGAAAATGATAGATATATATAGACAGATTATTTTATTCGCACATTTCGACAGTTAATAATTGATTCTAAGTAGTATAGGCCTAGCTAAAAAGGAACAACAAATCATTTTACCAAGCATACTTCTTAATACTGAAGTAAAAACTGCAGTTAAAGCAAAATTTCTAGGTCTTGATGTAATGATTTCAACGCGAAAATTCAAACATATAAAGTGAATCTACCATGTTCATGAGTTGTGGATTAATAATTTCTTGCATATCGGACAGGTATTTCCGGTGATTTTTCCCATGCCGGAAAAACCGGCCGGCCCCCCCTCCCAACCCCCCCCCCCCCCCCTATGCCAGACGACTCTCGTGAATATATATGACGTAACGTTATAAACATTGTGACGTCAATTTCCCAAACATAACGTCGGAAAATCGTTTGTTTTTCATTGTAATTTATCATTTTGATAAGTTTGCATTTAGAAATCTACTTTAAAGTGCAAGACGGTATGCAAGAAAAAGTTTCCATCATGAGACACTTGGCTCAGATGGAAATATCCGTCAGCTCGGGTAACTGTTTCGGGAACTCGGCAGAGCCTCGTTCCCGCCAAAACAGTCACCCTCGGTGACGGATATTTCGATCTGAACCTCGTGCTCATGAGAAATTATTAGTCTGGCCCCGCTCCCATGCCGACGACTCTCGTGAATCAGATGGGATATACTGACGTCAATTTCCTAAACACAACGTCGGAAAATGTTTCTTTTTCATGATAATTCAATTTCTAAGTTGGCATTAAGGTACTACTTTAAACCATGCAAGAAAAGTTTCCATCATGAGACACTTTGCTGATGGAAATATCGTTAGCCGAGTTAGCTCAATCGGTAGAACACGAGACTTGTAATCCTCCGGGGTTTTGGCGGGCGGGCTCGAGTTCCCGAGGGCTGATTTCCATCTAGCCAAGTGTCTCATGATGGAAACTTTCTTGCACCGTCTGCATTTTGGATGAGACTTATCAAAAAAAACCGAAACGATTACCAGTTGTGTATGGGATGACGCACTTATAACGTTACGCAGTGATTCACGAGAGTCGCTCATGGAAGGGAGGGGCCCCCCGTTTTTCGCCGGCATGGGCAAACACGGAAGCCGATCCGATATGCAAGAAAAGGAAATCAACGCTCTGCCGAGTTTTTGGGGGGACGTACCTTAACCCGAAGATGGGATTTCCTTATTAACAACTAAATGGGCATGGTACTACCTATAGGTTTTGTTTTCTATAAATAGTTAGCCGAGTTAGCTCAATCGGTAGAACACGAGACTTGTAATCTCGGGGTTGCGGGTTCGATTCCCGGGGCTGACCAACTAAAGTTACTTACAGTCTTTTGGATGAGACCAAAAAACCGAGGTACCATGTATGGGTGCTATACACCAGGGGTGTCTCTGGAATTGGGACGCTTTCTGTATCTTGCACTATCCTCCGAAACCTTACTGAATAACTAACCTCTTCTGGGGACGTTGGTCATATGGGAAACCGTCGTAGCCCAACTAATTGTGCGCCAGGGCTTTTGCTATATACGACGGCCACCCTTGGAGACAGACATCTATGCAAGGTCTTTCAAATAGTACTTTTGAAAGACCTTGATCTATGTAATATCAGTTTGTAAAATCGGTCGGTCTTGCAGTCGAAAATTGAGGCTAGGGAAAACGGTTCCAACGATAAAGCTCTATGTACATAGAAGCTCTAACATACATACATACATAGATAGTGTCGGTGTGAAAATAAGGCAATAAGTTTGTTAACGTGGGTAAAATATAGTAGAATAAAGAGAAAGATTAAAGTGGTAAAAGTAGTTTAATTCTTGAACAGTCTGGCTGAAGGAGTTTTAATGGTTTCCTTTCCTTTTATGTATTGTATTGTATTGTATTGTAACGCACTCCTGTCCGTAACAATCGAAAGAGAGGTGTGACAATGTCTAGAGATCAACCTAAATGATGACTACAATAGATTGTACAATTCGCCACGATTTTAGCCTACATCATATACGACAACAACAACAACTTTCACACGCGAGTTGGGACAACAACATTGAAAATGGGGAAAATGTTGGCTATTAGAAAAGCCAAAAGAAAGGTATAGCGCCACAGAGTCAAAAGAATGATTATACAATATATCTGACAACGTCCTATATGACAAATCATCCGAATGATCTCTTTTCTGTTATTTGACCAAAGAGTAGTGTTCGAACGCAACCATACTTCGGACAAGGTTTCCTTTCCTGAGAATTAGAGATGGTTGACCCCCCACGCCACAGAAAAGGAATTTCTGTAATGAAAATATGTGCAATTTTACCTGTTTGTCTACATTAATGTAGAAATCGAGCAGAAAACTTTTCTGTATGCATGTATTGTGTGGATGCCAAGAACGACATGGTCAGAATGTATCTGTATTCTCAGCTTCGCCATGAAGTCATACTGACCAGTTAACCAATCAGATTATTATGTTGCTTTCATTTCTCCATTCGATTAAAGGTGAAACTTGGTCTTTACTGTTGACTCGTATGCAGTTTAAATTTATTTTAAACGAAACAAAAAGCTTCTAACAACATAGAATTATTTAGAATTCTCGGCTTCGCTGTGACTTCATACTGACCAGTTAACCAATCGGATTATTAGGTCGCGTTCATTTCTTCATTCGGTAAAAGGTGAAAACTTGGTCTTTACCGTTGACTCATATGCAAGTTTAAATTTATTTTAAACGAAACAGAAAGCTTTTGGCAACATAGAATTATTTTAAAAACAGTCTGATAGTTTGAAGGTAATGGAAGATCGTCGTCTTCTTTCATTTCTAATCTTGGTTATTATATTATTCAAAGTTAAAGATGCATAGAGACCAGCGATGACAGCCGAGGAATCACCTTTCCCGAATGTAAATAATTTTTCAGTACTCTGATGTGCAAAGCCGAGAATTATTATAAAAACAATCTGATAGTTTCAACGTAATGGAAGATCATCGTTTTCTTTCATTTCTAATCTTTGTTGTATTATTCAAAGTTAAAGATGCATAGAAACCAGCGATGACAGCCAAGGAATCACCTTTCCCGAATGTAAATAATTTATCAGTACCCGGATGTGCGAAGCTGAGAATTAAATCATACCTGTGAACCATTTTTGATAGAAATGATGGAAGTTGGCCTAAAAATGAGGGAGATTTGTCATTTTTGTGGGAGATTTTAACACATGTAACCGCTTCAAGCCACAAGTGTATTAAATCATAGTGTTTTTAATAAATCTACTTTCACTTTCTGTTCACAATATCTATGAAGTGATAGTAGGGTTAAGAAATATGCATTTTGAAACATAAATATTTCTAAAAAAATTGGCTTGGTAATCATGTATTCTTAATACCACATTTGATAACGATCTGTACGGCCTCATGCAGTTTGACAGGTAGTAACTAATTAGTTCTGCCTTCTTTCGTATATCAGCCAACAGACGACCATCGATGTTTGACCAATGGCGAAATCGCTGAGACTTGAAATGACACTGCTCCACCTTCGTATAATAGCCAACCGACAATGATCAGAATTTGATTGACTCGGCAAACATGCCAAGTCTCGTGACGCATAGGAGAAAATACCCGCGGGTCAAATTGACACACAGGACATTTTATTGTGGGTCAAATAAGGGCATTTTTCAATTTTCAGGCCCTGAAAACGCTATAAAAAGTTACGGTCAGAGGCAACTTTTTTTTTTAGGCCTTATATTGTGAATAGAAAATGAAAAACGATTTAGACGTATTACCAGGAAATAGGTGTACTGTCTTATTTTCCAGTCTTGTTTTGTACCTTTTGTCCGTTCTGTTTACATCATTAATTTTATGGACTAGGATTCTTAGTCATAATCCATTAGGTAATGACCCCTGATTGATACAGACCAATATTAAACCCGTAAAAATGGGTGAAAACGCCCGCAAATGCATACAAAGGGGGACATGGAAGCAGCTGGTATCCAAGCGGGATTGAGTGTGCACAATGGAAAACAGTCATTTGTTCGTTGGGCTAAAGGTCATTTGATCAAACTGATGTTTTCCGTATAATGGCACCCCTGGCGGGAGATATCTTAATTCCGGTAGAACGCAAGAACTGTAGGGTCACAGGTGATTTTTATACTGCCATCCCCAAATTCTCAGGGTTCTCCTGTTTTTGACTATAGCTTGCAAACACAACCCGAATTTTTTACAGGCAAACTTAAGATCTGTAGGACTTCCAAAGCAATTCATTACATATTTATTTAAATCTTGGTTTCTTATCTTTGTTTATGACGCTACTATGTATCTTTTATGCAGATCATATCATTTATTTGTCAAACTTTCATTTTGACAATTCGAAGGTTCAAAGTAAAACAGTTGCAAGTTACATGTATATGAAACAAAAAAGGACTTACAACTGTTTTGCGTAACACTCTAATAGCAAAATCATACCTCGTTTAAACTGTAAAGTTGTAGTGACCAGTCTGTTCCATTTTCAGGGTAGAAAAGGTTCTAAAGCGTTTCGCAAGGAAGCAAAAAAAATAAAGAGGAAAGAAGAACAAGAAAAGAACATTGTGATAGAAGATGCGGAACTGTTAAGCAAAGCACAACTGAAAAAAGTAGCGTAAGTGTAACATTAAGAAATACATGTAGAGGTTAGAGGTTTAGAGACTGTAGTTGCAGTTTTCTTGTCGATTGCATCAAGTGGCAAACAAAATTTGTTTTTCTGCGCATATACTTTGTCAGCTTAAGGGAAGCGATGGTTTAGAGGTTAAGGTGTCTCCCGCTCATCCCGTAGGTTGCAGGTTTGACCCCCACTGGGGTCACGACCATACCTCCTGTTATGACAACAGTACTGGTTTTTCGAAGAAGCGGACCCAGAAAGTAACTCGATAGCCTTCAAGCTTCTTCACAATCAAGCTAAAATAAGCGTTAACTAAGTTTGTCAACTACTATGGTATGTACAAATGTCATGTTATTGATCAAAATCTGCTAGTCATTTCTTTATCAGATTACTGTGGATTATATTAGGGTGACTAAAAGTATCTTCTCTTTCAACAAAATTTATTTTGAATACATAGAATTATTGCTTATCTGTAAAATACAAGAAGCAAAACTTCATGTCAGTTGTAACACCTGGTTTTCTACTTATTTGAAGTATTTAAATTTCAACAAGTGTAAAAATCCCGAAGCTGAAAGTTAAGTAGCATTGGATCATGTGGCAGTGCCATAACCTTGTACTGTTGTGAAGTTATAAAGTTACTAGATGTTAAGTCAATTGTTTATGTTAATTGATAGTACTTGAAAGATCTGTCTTCGTGACCAATAGATTAGCGCAGTAAAATCTTGGTCTACACTGTTTTTCAATTACATTATGTACCAGTAGTAATTTTCTTTTAATCAAGTGGTAATTATAGTAACAATTCATATGTAAAATATGATAACTTTGAAGCAGTGCAGTGATTAATTACCTAGTTGATTGCTGATTCAGCAAAGTTGGAGGGTTAAAACTTCATACAGTGTGCAAGAACCATAACTCTACTTCACCTAATTTTTAGCTCACCTGGCACAAAGTGCAACTCTAGGTGCTGATGGAACTTTGATCAAATTGCAGACAGTGACCGAGGACATTAAGGGGAAGTGCAGTGCCCAAGAACCATAACCCTCTTTTGCTGTATTTGTGAATTATCTGCCTTTCTTTTTTGTAATTTTCTGTCAGATAACCATGTTTCAATATGCAATGATTTTATACCAAAACTTTGAATATGGGTAATTTTGGTAATGAATAGTAAGTGGTGCAATGCACAAGTATCATATTCAAGCAACACCAAGTTACAGCTCTTGTTGCATTCTTATTTAGGAAGCAGCCACTAAATAACATTCGAGCATCTGGGAAACGAAAAAGGAAAATGCTTAAAAGGTTGAAACATGCACAGAAGGAGAAAAGCCAGATGGAGGGTATGTATATGTGGTGTTGTTTGTATTTTATCACTAGATTTATGCTGGATAAAGTAGGGCAGTATCGGTACATAGGGGACAATTTCTGAAAGGAAGGCATTTGTAAATGGCTTTAGAAATGGAAAACTGACTACATTAGTCTTTATAACGAGTGACAATATTGACTCATCTTTTTATATGTGCTTTCATGAATCTTAAAATATCTATAGAACGAAGAGAAACTTGAAATTTAACACACTGTCTACCTGGACCATACAAAAATTGTAAGGTATTCTACATTCATCCATATTTACATGTACATAGTACGAAACACTGTCATCAGGTTGACCTTTATGTTTAGGTTAGTGGCTTGAAATATTTAAGACATTGAAAAGAGACAAATATTAAGGGACATATATAGATGTGTTTGAATTTTAGACAATACATGTTTTAAACGTTTGAATTGTAAAAGAAAGATGTTGCCTTGACCAGCACTGTGCCTTTTTAATTTCTTGTTAAATGGTACTACAGTGTATTTTCATGATCCTTATACATTCCAAGAGGGTGGTAGGGGAAGTAATGTCCAGGCCAGTTTGTATTGTATTTCTTTACCCATTCTATTCCAGTCGAAGTAGCCAGTGGAAGTTCAAGCACTAAAAGGTCAAAGGCGAAGGGCACTGTTGCCATGGATACAGATGAAGAAATGAGTGATGATGATGATAATGATGATGATGATACAGTTCAAGATAGTGAGATGACTTGATGAATCTGTGATAAAATGAACACTTATACTTATTGTTACCAAATCTCATGATCTACATTTGTTTGTTATATACATGTATATCAAATGCATTACATTAGCAGACATAGAATTGTTGCTGTTTGGTGGCAATCTTTGACTGCCGTAGTCGACCATCATTAAAACGTTAAATTGACTAAGACTTGAGAATTAAAAAAAATTTGATGCTTTTGCAAAGACAGTTTATACCCTTACCATCACTGACGTAAAGTTAATTCACAAACATGTATACACAACCTTGTTTCTACAGAAACTTGCTGTTTTGCTGCATTTTTAATGTAATGAAATATACAGCAAATGTTTGTTATATATCAGCAGAATTGTTCTGTTTGCAAGTAAATTTCAAGGCATCTTGTTTTGTTGGAAACTTTTTCAGAATGAAAATAGAGCAAGAAGTGGTGTCATGTAACCTTTAATACATGTATTCCTTCCTATGATTAACCAACCATTTTCAATTAGAAATTGCATTGTGAATGCAATATTCCAACTTTTAGTTACAAAAGTTCATTCAAGCACACAATTCTGATGGTTTCTTCCTAGCAAGATAGTTTTATACACTTGATTTTTTGCCGTGCCTTGGTCACTAGATAACCTAGTGTGAGGAAGAGGGAGGCACCCCCTCCTACACTTGTTTTCTTAACTTTTCTTTTACCCAGTATGTGCGGGGCCCCAAACTACTTAATAGCTCATCTTTCAGGCATATATGGCTGCTGTCCTACTGACAGTTCTTGTGCAGATAAGGATATTGCAGTTCCTTGTTGATGTTCTTTGAGACTTGATGAAAGGTTGGAAAGGCAGGAATTTTATATCCTAGTATCATTAATATGGTTGACACATCCTTTCATCTGAATTTGAAGCGATATTATAATCATACTGTATCCACTATGGTCAATGGTAGTACTAGTTACCAAGTGCACCTGCAACCAGGGTGATAATGTACAACAATAACATTATGAAATTTTTTCTTTGTTTTGGGATTTGTATACAAAATTAAACAAAGAACAATGTATCACAATAACACAGTAGTACATATCTAAATGTTATGAGGCAGTCTGGATACTAAACTGAAGGCAACTTCTGTTTGTGTCTTGCACCATGGTAAAAAACTTTAAGAGTCACTTCTGAGGGTGATACCCTGCAGCTGATTATTTACTCCAATTGTACTTAATGAGATAGATGTATATGAATAAATGCATCTTCAAGAAGACCATATATAAAAAATTTGTCTCTTGTGCACAAAATGCCAGTTGTGCAACATTCTGTAATAGATTCTACACGAATATTGTATAGCAACTGTAAATAAAGATTTCACCAAACTACAATCAGTCTAATTAAATATTTTACCAGTAATTGCTTCTGTTCTTGGCTAAAACCTTGCAGTTTGGTGACAATATTTTCTTTTGAGTGTATTGCTTACGAGGGCCAACAATCACTGGAGTATAATTGCATTTTGCTATACACCTAAAGAATGCAAGCATCATGGTAACCTTGGAATTATCTTGAGGTCAACATTAAAAATCCACTGCAAAATGAAACATATTTAACCATACTTAATATGAATCAAAGTACATAAAAACAGACTAATAGATATCGAGCACAAAAAATTAAATTAAATGCATCAACAAAACAACTGAAAACATATGAAAAACATGCTTTTCAATATATAAATCATTATTCCCAATCACTAATATGTCAAGCAAAACTTTGCAAAGTAATAATAATATTGCATAGTAAATTGGCACTTAAATAGCTTCTAACACATATTACTCTGAAATTCTGGCATGGTTCCTGGCCGACAAATTGTAACCACAGAGTAGGGCTATATGTTTCAGACACTCTGGAATATATAACATATGCCAGTATATCCAAACCACATTGCTGATAATGCGCCAGATTCCTCCTGGCTATATGAAACGAATATTCCTGCGTGGGTGAAACATACAGCCCCAGTGACTAAAAGGAAAGGTCTAAATTCCGTACCTTTGAAAACTAAAATGGAAAGTTCCAAATTGAGATGGGTGGACAAATTCACATTTTGAAAATTCAAAAGAGAAAATTTTTTAACTTTTAACCCCGCTGCACTGAAACCACAGAAGAATTGTATGGAACTTCTCAAGGGGTGTTCACAAAACTTCTTTAAACTATGTTGATAGACACAACTATCACTGTAAATTGGTGGTGTTACACCAAGAACCATCTACAGTAGAGCACACAGTATTAAGTATCACAGATATATCATCATCTACTAGATTTTCTCTGCTGTCTTTGTTTTTCTTCATGTCTCTGTTGTTGTTCCGAGTGTTTCTCAGCATGGTATATACGCGAGACTTGGACTAGAAGCGGGGCAGTTTCAGCATCACTTAACCACTGATTGGCCGTGTGGGGATGCTCTAACATCTGTATAAATGCTGAAATATCAAAAGTAAAGGTAATTGTTGAAAGGATATGAATATTTTTAGTGCATAAATGTGAACTGATAAAGCTAACAGAAATGATTTGTACCAAGATATTGACTTTTTGGAGAAATAATAGTCATTTTTTACTTTTTGGATCGATTGAATTTATTCAATCGTATCCAAAGTTAACAGAGTATTTCAGACCCTTAAGACCCTACGGCCGAACTCTTACCACATTTTTGTCAAATACGACCGAAAAGTAGTTCTATATTACTGTCCTCTGTTTTAAAATTATATAGTACAGATCTAAATAATATCAAAACATTACAGAATAGCATATTATTTTTTGTTTTTTTATAATTTGTAACTTAAATCAACGAGGTATCTATTCTGTATAGAACTATTTTCCTACTCCCCCCCCCGCGGTTTTTATCGTCAGACCGGTGTGGCATGAGAAATGTAAGACCCGTGAAATACGATCGCTACACCGGATACCTAAATTCAGTGTTTCCGCAGAGCCCCCAGCCCCTTTTTTTCCCCCCGCGTTTTGACACACTCATTTTGTCAATGAAGCAACAGAAATGTCTTCTATGACGCAATTAAAATGTGTATGATGAAATTACTACAAAAACAACATTTCAAAACCTCTCGAAACGCTTCAAAATGCAAGATAAATTGTTGATAAAATACGCTTCCGGTATTGGATATGTCTAATTTTGACCCTATTGTGTCGTCGTTGTCGTCTGATTTCGGATCGACCCGCATTTTGTACCGTTGCGTTTTTGTGTGTGTTGATTCCTATGATACCGTCATCATAGATCGTAGACGCACAACAAGAGATGGTCGACGAACCTTAATAGGGGAAACAAAAACGTCTTTCTGAGTGATTTTAATGATCATTTTGTAGTCATTTCGATCAGGGGTTTAAGTCTGCCAAATAATATCCAAGTTTAATGTCTAATGGTTGAATGCACTTATGAAAACTTCGCTGTGTGGACAAATTTGACTTTTGAGATGCAGTGACAAAATGGAAAGGATCCAAAGAGAAACACCTGTTGTCTTGCCAACCCTTTGATTACCCACCATTTTGTGATGTATCACAAGCAGTTTTACGAAGTAAACTGAATAAAACTTCTTTAACACATAGTCATGCCTTTTATTTTTTACAATAAAGGGTATGACCCTTGGAGTCTAAATGACCCCCAAATTATGATACAGGGATTGGCACCCAGGGTCTTCCTCCTCCATGAAAGCCGGAAGTTGCAATATCACCTTAGCTGTTGGGTGCGATGTTAAATCCAATTAATTCGCACAATACAATCACCTTATGAGCATATCCCATAACTTTTGAATGACATTTAAAGTTGTTCAAACCATAAATTTTCAGTTCAGTTTTGTCAAAATCCTTTCTCAGTTACGATTCACAGCTTAATACTTCATAGGGTAGTTGAACTAGTCACTAAATGACATAATGTAAGCACATGGGTTCCTATCTCAAAAGTAAAGTTTACACAAATGGTGAAAGGTCAAAATTTGTGGACATTGTGTCTCCAGTTTAACTTTACCGTGCAAGGGTTGTCCTGATATTCACCATGTATGTGTATCGTCTATGTTGTCCTGATTTTACCCATATATGTGTGCAGACTGTGTTGTTCAGAGACAATCGATCCTCCAGCCTTTCTCCTTTGATTAACACAGTTATTTCAGAAATACATTTCAAAATCAACATCATAACCCAAGTCCTATTTAAAAACCTTCGTATAAGTAATTTGTTGAATAAGTAATACCAACATCGGACTGTACCAAATATGGCATGACCTGTAACTCCAAAGATTTCTGATTTTATTCCGATTTTCATCGCCTACGTAGACTAGTGGTAAGAATCGCTGACTTGAGATCACTGTTACCTCTCGTAGATTGAGGGCCATGGGTTCGGTCCCTGCTACCGACCTTTATGTGAGAAAGTTGGAAGTTTCTTATGGAGGATCGGAGTCTTGTACTGGTTCCACCCCAGAACGATTGTTAGGTAAACTGTCCTAATACTAGTACATTAATTACAATCTTCAAATGAAGCAAAATCAAACAAGTACTGACCCTTGACAATGTATTTTAATACCTTTAGACTCTATTTATTAAATGTAAAAATGTTTGTCTTGAAGACCAGTATTGGAACAGATTTCGCAAGTTCGCCATCTTACCTAGTAAACATCTTGGGTTATTTAATCCCAGTTGTACAACGGGGTTGGCCATGATAGCTTTAAACAATGGACTATCATGATCTATTCCCTCGTCTATGTCCTCCGACGGTGGCTTCTTGTTGCAGATCAATAATTCACACTGTCATAGGATGGAAAGAATAGCATATATTTGTGACTGGTAACTTAATTCTAACTATGCTAAATTTAATTCCTTCATCAGTGAAACCAAATTGATTATGATAAGTATTTTCCGGTGTAACAATTTCATGTTTGCTTGTGCCAACATTACATCCTACTTGTTTATTGAGTTTATATTAATTTATTTTAGCTCCTTTGTAAATAAAGCTGTAAGCTTATCAAGTCACCCTGGAGTCCACTTCCTGGAAAAACCAGTACTGGTGTCATATGAGGAGGTACGGCTGTGACCCCGATGGGGCTCGAACCCGCAACTAAATGTATCATGAAGGCCTAGTTACAGATGAAATTGTTCATTTTTGACAGAGTACTTCAACACCTGTCGTCAAAATACAGCTGAATACCCAACCATTGTCCTGACAAGATTAACCTTTACCCTGCTTTCTACATTGACCAGTGCAGATCATGATTTATGTGCCCATTCTGATCATGATCTTCACCAATTGCTATTTTGACTATTGATTTCTGTGGAAGCCCCTGTAAACAATAAATGGTAAGATCCAAATTGAGAGATGGACAAGTCCACTCTAGAAATATAGGGGAGTCAGGTTTAAGATACATACAGCAGACTCTCCGTCATTTCTCGTTGCACGTAATGCATCTATAACGTCTGATTCTTCAAAACCCATCTCCATCAGGTGTTGCAATGTCTTAAACAATAAATATTTCACTTTAAAAATAGTTAAAGGGTACCGAGAAATATAAAATACTACAATACTATTGAGTATATTTCAAGTTTGAAGTAGAAGTTACAAAGTTTTTTTTAAACTTTACTATGCGGTGATTTAATATTCTGTCAATCACACAGAAGCAGGCCACATGTAGTATAAACCTGTGAAAGATCAATTTGCAAAATAAATACATTGCACCGAAATGTTCATGTACTATGGCCAGTGCCTCACATCAGGATATTAAATCACAACAACTTGTTTGAGATTAACGCCAATTTCAACCATATTTTGGTCATATTAAACAACAGTTTATCTAATCGAGGTTGAATTTAGTAAAATGCAAATTTCTAACAGCTTGGCTGTATGTTGTTTGGAAATACCTACATAGCATATACACAATTGTAGATTAGAACTAATAGCAAAAAAGACTGAAAAGGTATCTTGAGCGTAAAACATGTTCTTACTGTTTGTTTTAAACAGCATTTATTCAATGAATGCATACAAATATTTTCGTTAAATAACTACAAGGATAAAGTAAAACACTTTTATTTAAAAAACTCTCACCTTTTGATTGGGTCTAAATTCTCTTTTTCTATATGCCCTCAATGATTTTAAAATATTTGAGACTCTACAGGGTGAACTCATTGGTGAATCAGTAGAGGAACTAGAGTCTGTAGAAGGGCCATCCTGTCCGCCTACTGCGCCGTCATCTTTTTCCTATAAATGATACAATATACAGTAGGGGTGCAAAGATATGGTCAAACCAGGATTGGGATGTATTGCGATACAGCCAACTCATATTAAAATACGTATTGCTATATATTGTTGTAATAGCAAAGCTCGGAAAATAGAGTAAACCCAAATCACTACAGTAAATACAGTGCCAAAAGTTGATCACAAATGATTCCAAAAGTATCAATTACAAGCATACTGGACTTATGGGCAAGTTATAATATATTTGTAACCAAAGAGTGGCAGTATGGTCAAACATGATCTTTTTCTGATTGATTCAATGCATAGCAATGTGTAAACTTTAAAGTGAGTGGTTCATTTGACTTTGAATATCACAGTGCAGAAATTTGTTCAGTGGTACATATCGGCCTGGCATTGTATTGAGATATGCTGGTATCCCACCACTAATATATAGTCCCTTCAAGTACATGCTGTACTTTAACCCAACATTTGACAGAAACGCGGGGAAAAACATCTCTGGATTTAGCTGTGACTGCAGACAATCTGTTTTAAGGTCATCATATAATTGTCCTCAAAACCAGAGATAGATCATCAAATAATCCAAGAATGAAATTTAGAGATGTGACCCACACATATGCATTTTGGTAACATTTTGAACATATCCTACTCTAACAACAAACAAAACTTTTATAATAATATTTATTATTCAACAATCACTGTAAAATGGATAAGTTGCACTAAACCTTTTGTTGCACTAACCTCGTCTTGTGGTAAAGGATCATCTATGTCTGTGTCATTTTCATGTTGTAACAACCATTCCATAGCTGATACCACTGACATCCTGTGTATAAACCATTGTATGGTTATCATTTTATATGTAACAACATATTAAGTCAAATAGATACAAATGTCGTTTGACAAATTTAGCACACAAAGGTTTATGTTACTGAAGTAATACAATTATATTAAAGTCCCAGGAGCACTTTGGATGTAAAAAACTTGTAGCTCATAAAATATTACCAACAAATACATCTTACTGGTGACTTTTTTTTTTAAAAACTTTTTCAAAATGTTGCATTTTAAATTGAAAAAGATATATAATTAATACCACAAGGTATTTTTGTCAATGATATTGCAAACAAGAGTGCCAAACTCACAAAATACCCCCATCAAGGAGGCATAACTCAATATCTGGCAGTTCATTTGTTTTGTAAAACCTCCTATAACTATAGAGCAGACAAGGCTAATTTCATGATTTTTCGATAATTCAAGGGTGCCAAGGGCAATTTGGCTGGTTATCAAACTTGGCCTAGATATTATGCCCACAAACATTTTCAACAAGTTTGTAGAAGATCCAATGAAAACTGTTTGGCTTAGGGAGCGGATAAATTACGCCAATTTTGCATACATCAAGGGCCTTAAACCAAAAGTACCTAAGTCGATTTGGCTGGTTAATGAACTTGGCCGAGTTATTATGCAGAAAAACATTTTGACCAAGTTTGGTGAAGATCAGATGAAAACTTAGAAAGCAGACAAAGTGTGACACCGCCCGCCTGCCACAGGTGTTCCCATAATAGGTCCCTTCGGGCGTATAAAAAGAAGAAACGCTTTTCATCAACAGTTTTTCATGAAGAAGCAGCACAAGTACGAAAGACAGGCATACATCAACATTGTTTTAAATTAAACACAACACAATTCTATCATTATTCTATCTATAAATTCACTATCTATTTATGAGTATCTGAAGTGCTAATGGGACTATAAGAAAACCAGTCTATTTCTGAAATAAATTTTGACTATCAGTCTAACGTACTGTCAACTGTTCTCTTCCTTGTTACTCCTGCTTATTTTGCAACCAGGACTAGTTCAGTAATCTCTGTATATAAAGACTACGGCTATAGCGATACAAGGAATAAATTTTCTTAGCCCGATTTATTTTCCTTCTTTATTTTATATAAAAATGCAATATGGATATAACAAACACTGGATATAAGGAACAAATTTAAATGGTCCTGATGTGTTCTTTATATACAGGGTTTACTCAAACTTTACTGTACCATTACTTTTGTAAAAGCTCCTGGTAAACATGATCTTGTACAGATCCGTGAAGAGCTCAAGCTCTCCCGACCTATTACTGATTTCTTGAAGTGGTTAAATTTAGGTGGTGAATCACAGAATACTTGTCATCAAACAAATGATGGCTGTTATTTTGTTTTAATTAAAGGAGTATATTTAAATGTTAAAATCTACACAATCAAACAAAACCTACTTGTTGAGTACCAACGCCTTTTTCGCCCTATCCTCCTGAAAGCCCATATCTGTAAGTTGTTTTACACAATCATTGTCAATCTTTTTGTTTACTTGTGGTTGCTCACTCAAAATCTCTGAAAAAAATGAAGCATGTTTGAGTGTTTTCTGACCACTTAGCCAGTCATGAGAATAACATGTTTGGTGTTTCATTCTGTGAAATACATCTATCTTTCCTAAAAAATAAGACATTTATCTTCTTTCTATCACACTGATAACAAATAAATTTTCTTTCAAATGACAAATTGTCATAGTTAAGTTTAATTTTTTATTTGAAATATTTTGATCTATTAACTGTAAAAAGAATTAGTTGAGCACTCCATCTTAATTTTTTTTTGATAACTACTTTAAATAAACCATTTACTTTAACTGTAACACAGTAACTACACCATAACATTTTAACAGTAAAAACTTTGAAATTCCAAATTAAAGAAAATTTTGAAAAAGTTACCTTCAGCTTGTGAAAAGATCTTTGATGCTTCAGGATTCAAGCACAGCAGTTTTTGTGATACCTCAATCAGGGAAATAAGAATTTTGCGTAGCTCTGTCTGAAACTAGATTGCAAATGGATAAATTATAAAATGTGTTGGTCGGAGGAAAGTTCAGAATATGTGTGTATAATGATTTTAATGATTATTAGAACTTTTATGGATAGATTGATTAATGATCAAAAGCAATTCTAAAGTTCAGTTTGTTTCGAGAATAGTGATACATGCACAAGTTAATCAGGTACATTGTACATCATGATTGTGTCACAGATATTGGGTTCAGTAATCATTCAGTCAATCAGTGCACACCAGTGACCTATTGACATTTCATCACTGGTTGTTTGAAAATTCAAAGTTCTGATCTTTTTGCAGTTTACAATCATCTTGATCATGAGCCAGAATTCAATGCTAAAAGTTGGATTATCTAACATTTAATTGTTAAACAGACATAAAAGTTCTAAAGAAAATCCACTATCTTTTTTCAAACATTTCAGGTAATTTAGGACATACATGTATTGGAAAGCTTACATCAACAGCTGTAGCTAGAAGAGTGGAGGTACTGGCAGGTTTCTCAAATCTCTGTACAGAAGATGTTGCTTTCTTTATCTCCTCAGCATTAGGCCCTCGTTTGGCTTCTTCTGACTTCTGAAACATAGCCATCAGAGTCTGAAAACCATTAATTGCAACTCTATCACATAGCCTGGGAATTGCAAAGCTGGACTGGATAAGATTTTGACTTGACTAACCTTCAGTTAGCAGTACTCTTGGTTTTAAAATCTAAATGCTGGGACATTTCTATCACAGTGTAGCATGACTATTAAAATTCACATTTAAAGGTGAAAAGATTAAACTTTAAAACTAAAATTTCAACACAAAAGCATAAAAACATTAAATTTTGTCAGTCTGAAATAAAAAATTAGCTTGCTCAACCACTACCCTGACACTGGGAGTGATTAAGCTTTGCAACCAGTGCAGATCATGATTATACTCGTGCAGTTTAATCATGATCTGCATAAAAGTTCTAAAGAAAGTTTAATCATGATCTGCATTAATAACTACTTGAATTTAACTAAGCACTCCTAATAACAGTGTAAATGGAACTGTTCAAAATGGATAAAGTTCACTTTAGACATTTGGCAGTGTTAGTGTTTGGGACATCTTAGGCTCACAGTCTATCTCTGATCGCAGGTATACAGTTTACCTGTTATCTCTGGAACTAGAACTACTTACAGCCTTATCTGCTCCTTTCTCAAAATGTGAAGGCTGCAATCTTCTTTTTAAAAGTAAAACTTCATCTGCAAAAACAAACATACAACAACTATATAAATACTACTTGTACTCAACTGACACTGTCATACAATTAAGGATCAGCCAAGAGGTGGTAGATACTTCTGGGGAAGGAGTACTTAAAATAGTCTGTAGATGCTGTGACTAAGTTGAAGTCACTAACTTACAAGTTAAAACTTGAAGAATGAAAGTGGCATGTGCTTCGGGATAAGGGGTCTAGGTAGCTTTCAATTGGGATAGCAACCAATTCATTATAGATTATATACATTAGAGATAATCTGCTGTCAATATGCCTACAAACTAGTCCGAGCAGGTTAAGGGCATGGAAAGTAATGAAACGTAAAGCTCATACCAAAAACAGACAAGGGTTACAATGAATACCGGAATCGACTTCACTACCGGAATCTACCGGAATCGGTTTTCGATTACCGGAATCTACTTAATACAGGCGTTGTATCTACTTAATTGTATTAAATACACATAAATATGATAGAATTTATGATATTTGACTCGTATGCAAAGTTTTAGAAAATAATATTAAGCCAAAAATGAATTTGGGAGTTTTTTTGTTTATAGTTCATTATGTTACATTCGGTGTTCATAACTCTGCGAACCTGTGAGAATCACAATTATACCTCAAAGAATATCATCTATTTCGTATGTTTGATCTGCCTGGTGCTTTGGCAGGTCACTCTATGTGTATAAAGAAGTTTTGCCTCTGATTTGGTTTGGTTTGTCAAAGCATTTCACGGTTCGACAGCAAGGCAGTATATGTAGTCTGAAATTACACCAGTGGTCGCGTGTAAATATTTTTACTTGATATGAAAATAAATGTTCCGTTATCTGACAAAGGTGCCTTATAATCCAACCGTTAAATGAATTTAAAAGCTGTCCAAGTTACTGTAATATTAGCCTTTCAGTTCAAAGTCCCAGAAACACAATTACAAGTAGCTCTTATTTTACCAAGTCAAATCTCTTACAGGCGAAAATGTTCGCACGGCATATAACGCTCGACTATTAATGCATAACAGTCACTTACTACAGAGAACCGTCTTCATTCATTTTAAAATGAAACTAGAGATCAGGCCCCGATTATACGGAAATGATTATGTAATTCTCAGCAACATTCTCAACTTATTTCAACACTTCATATCTCCTTACTTTTTATTCCTTTTATAGAATTCAAATTTGTCAGAATTGTATTTACCCATTTATTTCAATTATATACACTTGTCAGTACTTGTGCTGGAAATGTTGTTTTATAGCAAGTATTTTATTTAAGTAAATTTTTTTTAATTTTGCTTTAGTATTATACATCTTTTTATTCTTTCAGCATGTTAATTTCATTAAGACATAGATTATCGTTAAAACAAATAATATCCTTAATTCTAGTCACAAATAGACTTTCAAATAACGTACTAAGCTGAGCAATTACTTAAGTATTTTCTGAAATCGGGGCCAGTACTTTTTTGATAAATAAATGAAGGCGTAATTCACATTACGATCAAAGGACTTTATTTCAAATTGCTTTTAAAAGTCATTCAATAAAATGTGTTTAGCCAAATTAAAAAAATATATATATAAATCAGACTTTTTTTCACCAATAATTAAAAATCTTACTCTCACATATATGTTAATCAAAAAGATGGCACGGCAAATAATAGAACTGGTTCAGCGGTTACTGAAAAACTTAATCGGCAATTATTTTGTTTGTATTTTGATATTTATAAAAGTCTGAGTGATAACAATTTCTGTCCCATTTCCACAGGTGTAAAATTGCATCCTTTTAATTGGTCGTTGATTAAAAGAGTGCAGGTGAATAGTACGAGACTTTGGTTGTGCAATGCTGGGGCTTCAAATTAAATATTTTGAGGGATATGGCAAATGGATGAAACAATAACGCAATTTTTGATAAATTCTAGATTTTATTCATATATCAGATAATAAGTAAAACATTTCAATTAATTACTTTCACACAAACTCACGCAAATTAAATAGCTCAGCATAACTTAGAAAACAAATAACGGTGCATTTTTAATTACGTCAAAATGCTGTATTGCTTATGACCTGTAAAGTATTATCTTTCGAATCATTTCTTCAAAAAGTTAACGTTCAAAATAGTTATACTCCATCACTACATGTTATATCTTTGAGGTATTTGTGATTCTCACGGTTCGCGATGTTATTAACACCGACTGTAACATAATGAACTATAAGCAAAAAAACTTCCAAAGTCTTTTTGGCTTAATATTATTTTCTAAAACTTTGCATACGAGTCAAATATCATATATTATATCATATTTATATGTATTTATACATCAAGTATATAGAACGCTTGTACTAAGTAGATTCCGTATCGAAACCGATCCGGTGGAAGCGACGGAAGAAAAGACAGGAGTACACTAACTAAGCCATATATATTTACCATTATCTTGAACCTCTTGCTCAAACAATGACTTATCGTCTTCTAATGATCTGCACGTCCTGACCAGTACGACTTTGTAATACAAGGATTCCTTCATACTCCCTGTTGGATCTTGCAACAAATTTCCAAGTGCTGCAACTTTCAGACTGTCAACCGTAGAGTCAGGGCATACAGAGGCAATGAAATCTGTCCCGTCTGGACAGGTTACCCTGATCTTCATCATAGAAGATGGGAAAATGTTTGAATCGGACACAAACATCGAGATATTTGACGAAAATACCGAAAGAAATTAATTTTGGTTTTCTCACAGACGCTTGCTTTATGATCAAGGTAAAAGAAAGCTTGGGCTATACTAATCTCCGTATTGCACGGTACCATAGCCGGATGTTTACTAAACGGCGATATATATCCGGTCTATGTTTTTTACCAAAAACCTTATTGTTTTTTGGGCAATTATGTGACGTCTACAACTTAACAAGACATTTTTGTAAAACACTTAATATGACCCCATTTCACCTCGCATGCAGTAACTGCAACACAAGAATTTGTTGTTGATCTAGAGACCCAAAATTCATAAGAGATCAATAGTAAGCTTCAAATTCTTCTTTTTCTTGTTTTGATAAATGAAAATGTTCAATACTGATACATAATGGCTATACATTGGGGTCAAAAAGTGAAAATCTGTCAGGTTTTCCAAGCCAATCAGACCACCTGGTAGTCTTGGGTTCAAAGTCAAAAGGTACACAGGTCTTTCTCTGATCTCAGGTACAAAGTATATCACTGATCTAAGGTATAAAGTCTATCTCTGATCTCAGGCACAAAATATATCAGTGATCTCAGGCTCACAGTCTGTCTCTAATCTCAGGTACATGGTCTATCTTTGATCTCTGGTGCATGGTCTGTTTTCAATCTCAGGCACACAGTCTATCTCTGATCTCATGTACAAAGTCTATCTCTGATCTGAGGAACACAGTGTATCGCTGATCTCAGATACACAGTGTATCTCTTATCTCCAGTACATAGTGTATCTCTGACCTCATGCACACTATGTATCTCTAATCTCAGGATCAGTCTATCTCTGATATCAGGTACACAGTCTATCTCTGATCACAGGTACACTGTCTATCTTTGATCTCAGGTACACAGTCTATCTCTTATCTCCAGTACATAGTGTATCTCTGATCTCAGGCACACAGTGTATCTCTGATCTCAGACACAGTGTATCTCTGATCTCAGGCACACAGTATATCTCTGATCTCAGGCACACTGTGTATCTCTGATCTCAGGTTCAAAGCCTATCTCTGTCACTGATCTCAGGCACACAGTCTATCTCTGATCTATAGCACACAGTCTATCTCTGATCTCAGGTACACATGTCCATCACTGATCTTAGGTACACAGTCTATCTTTAATCTAAAGCACAGTCTATCTCTGATCTAAGGTTCAAAGTCTATCTCTGATCTCAGGTACACAGTCTATCGCTGATCTTTGGTACACAGTTTATCTCTGATCTCAGGTAAACAGTCTATCTCTCATCTCAGGTACACAGTCTTTCTTTGATCTCAGGAACATAGTCTACTTACATCTTCACTGTGAAGGCTGCAATCTTCTTTTTAATAGATGTAAAATGTTAAGTTATCAGTATGAATGGTACTGTTCAAATTGAAAGACTGAAAAAGTTCATTTTAGACATTTGACAGTGTAAGTGTTTGGGACATCTTAGGCACACAGTCTATCTTTGATCTCAGGTATACAGTCTACCTCTGATTTTGATGTCAAACTTTCAAATTTACAAATCCACTATTAGATAATGATGTCTTTAACTTTAACAAGAGGACCACCAAGATGGCCCTATATTGCTCGGCTGTAATACAAGGTCGACAATCACATTGCAGAAAGGGTCTTTTTTGACCTGCGGGCCCTGATTTGAACAATCTTGGTAGAGGTCACTACATAATGTTACATTCCAAATATCTTAACCCTGGGCCTTGTGGTTCTAGACAAGAAGTTTTTGTAAGTTTTCCCAATATTAGCCTATGTAAAATCAAGTGATCCCTGCGCAGTGTCAATTTTGACCAGATGGTCATGATTTGAATACTCTTGGTAGAGGTCAACTAGGCAATGCTACATGCCAAATATCTAAGTTCGAGGCTTTTTAGTTTCAGAGAAGAAGATTCTAAAGATTTCCTATGAAAATCTATGTAAAAGCAAGTGACCCATGCCCCAGGTTCAATTTTGACCAGGGGACCACCCTGAGCATATGCTCAGGTGAGCTAAAACCATACACCTATTGTGAGAATAGAAAACACATTTTTGATAATACACAAATCTAAATATCTGATCTGGATTACCTTGACCATGACACTTTGACCTAATTTCTTGTTTCTGAAGCTACAGTCATAAAAGTTTGACAATCTGTGCAGTTTTAAAACAAATTTCACCGACACCTTTTTCAATGACATTTTTCAATGTTGACCTTGAATTTGCCTCCATTCTAACAGCAAAGGTAATGGACCATAATTTTTTTAATGGCACATTTTTCAATGAGGACTTTGAATTTGTCCAATTCTTACATTAAAGGTAATGGACCATAATTTTTCAATGGCACATTTTTCAATGATGACCTTGAATTGGTCCCATTCTCACAGCAAATGTAATGAACCATAATTTTTCAATGGCACATTTTTCAATTATGACCTTGAACTGGTGCCATTCTCACAGCAAAGGTAATGGACCATAATTTTTCAATGGCACATTTTTCAATTATGACCTTGAATTGGTCCCATTCTCACAGCAAAGGTAATGGACCATAATTTTTCAATGGCACATTTTTCAATTATGACCTTGAATTGGTGCCATTCTCACAGCAAAGGTAATGGACCATAATTTTTTAATGGCACATTTTTCAATGATGACCTTGAATTGGTCCAATTCTTACAGCAAAGGTATTTGACCATAATTATAATGCTTAATTTTTCAATCAATTTTTAATATTGACATTCCTTAGAGAGTTCTAAGTTATCATTTATATATATTCCATGTCTTTCACTTCTATATGGCAAGTGCAATTATAATCAGGGAAGCAACACAGGGCCATTATGGTCCTTTTCTCTATTGAAACTGGTTGGGGTTGAAAAAATGATGCAAGTCATAGTTACTTAAAATATAATCTGATAATACTGCTCCATCATAACAAAGACTTTACAACAACAATTAGATCTCAGTCCCAAGATTCACACTGAAGAGCCTCAGTTAAGCTAAAATTTGAATTGCTAGGTAACTCAGAACATGCGGTTTGGTCTAATTCACTCCCTGACTGATGTGTATCTATATTGTCATCATCACTAAAGTCGGAGTGGTTTTCTTCTACAGTTGTTATAACATGGTTACAATCAGCTGACAGCCTGTATCCATGACTCTGTAAAAACTTCCTGAAAAAACAGTAAAACATCTCTGATTAAATGTTGAATTAAGAAAGTTTTTAGAGAACGTGAATATCGGTATTTTTGTGAGAATATTAGCAACACTATGGTCTTTAATACAGAGACTTCATTTGCTCTTTAAATAGAGACAGAATATGTCATACTTTTAGTGTACTTTTTGTTGTGGTTACTGTTGTTGTTCCAACCTGGGTATTTTACGGAGTCTACCGAATATTCCTGGATAGACCAGATTAAATCTGATCCTCCGTAAACAATAACTTTCTAAAATGATGTCATGGTCGGTAGCAGGGTGCCACCCCCCCCCCCCCTCAAAAGAGGTATTCAAGTCAGCTTTCTAACCCCCCATTCTGTATGTTGGTATGCTAATGTGTAAGAGCAAAAAAGTCAAAATCAAATTTGAACATTTTTTCAAGTTGTAAATAATTAACTAATGATGTCATCTCAAGGTTCTTTATTATATTATTTTGTGTCCTGGTAAGTTGTTTTAAGCAAAAGGGTATCCAATTGAAATTCTTGTGTATGGTTACATGTTAAAGGTTAGAACATTTAAATCCATTAATTCAGACCTGCCCCTTCCAAAAAAAAAACCCCCAACCACCCCCAAAAAACCGAATCACACAAGGTTTATTATGATTAAGTTTCATAACAAGTGATAAAATTCTCAGATGTGTGAGGGAGTTATTTTTAACAATACCTCACACTGAGCCCAAGCCCTAGATGAGTTAAAACTTGAACATTGTACTGCAGTGGTTTGTCAACCAATTTAGAGACATAAACATTCTGTACTTATGTTTACACTGAACACTTTACCTTAGCTGGTCTGGCTGAAGTAATGTCTTTATTTTCCTGGACATCAGGTAGGAAAGAGGTACATAACACTCATTCAAATTCAACATTCTGTAACTGTTGCCACAGTTTGGACACTCTGGAACTATGACAACAACAGGTTCTGTAGTTTGGTTCCCTGAATTGTCACACTCCTGGTTTAAGTTTCTAGACTGGCTCCCTGAGCTATCAGACTTTTGGTTTAAGTCTCTATACTGGTTCCCTGAATTGACAGACTCAGGATTTAAGTTTTTATCACATAACTGATCATGGGAAGTCAGTAAACTTTGGTTCCCATCAGATTCTGAGTCCGAGTTCAACTTTTTATACTCAGCACTGGCACCAAATTCTTCCTGGTTCCTGGCAGATGCCTCATTTTCATACATACTTCTATTAAATTCACACATTTCACAGGAACCAGTCATTGTTGCCATTGACCTGCTATTTTGCCTCAGCTGGTAGTTTATTTCATCAAGTATTGTCTCTTCCTCTGACATCTTCTTCTCTTTGTACGGGTAAAATGACTCAGCAATCTGCAAAAACAATAAAGCTGTTAACAGACATGATTTAATTATGAAATAATATCTGTTCCAGTGGTGTTCATTGTCTAATAAACAATGTTTGGGAGTTCTGATGCACAGTACTAACAGGCATGATTTAATGCTTATAATGATGACTTTGAAGTTCTGAGCTGATTTTACAAGACTTTTCATCTGTGCTGATAAAGATGAAAATATCCACCACCAACCTTTTTTTTAAAGAAACTCACAACTCATTATTTTTCTGGTTTTTTTCTTCTGTCAACAAATTTTATGATAATCAAGTTGAAGATTATCCTATTAGGCAAACATGCTCACATAGACTTACCAGTTTATAGTTGTTGGTAAATAAATCTGATCGGTCTTCTCTAAGAGTATCCAGATTCCTGACAAATATCGCTGACTGGGAGCAGTGACCTAGGTGCTCAGACCCAGGTGGAGGGTCTCCTATACCTCCATATTCTACAGTATATGGATGAATCTTGCAAATCTGTGCACACCTTTAATCAGTAAAAAAGATTAAAGAATAAAATCTCAGTATGGAAAAATGATTTAAAGGAAAGTCATTAATACTGGAAATGACCAAGAAAAGTCACAAGATATCAAGGTACATGTACTTATTCATTTATTAAATATTTCTTGCAGTCTACTTATATGCATTGCAAGTTCTGGAATTCTGAATTATTCTGTAATTAAAAAACAGTAATGGGTCAAGGACAATGACAACTCAAAAAGCAATTTAAAGCCGATCAAAGTCAAGATTTCAATGCATTGTGAACATTTTTTTTTATTGTTTATAGTCCCTGCTGACCGTGGGATTTCTCCCCTGTTGAACTTGCCAAACCCACAATGAGCATAGCCCCTTAGAGGGGTTTGCTCCCTTAGCTTCCATGTGCTATGGTAAGTCCAATGGTTAGGAAAGTATTCTGTGCAGTACAGTCTTTGAAAATTGATTGGTCTACAGCCAGAATGTAACTGAATTATCACTACCTGGCTTAAAACCACTAGAGTAATGTTAATTCATGGGTCATTTCAACTAAATGTTTTCTTTTCTATGGTCATTCCATTGTAATTCCAGTGTAATGAAATCCAGAAAAATTTAAAGCATTTGATATTTTGACATTTATTTAAAGATCTTGTCTAAACATACATGTAACATCTATTGTTTTATAATGAACCAGGTTGTTTGTAGATCACATTTGACAAATGTCTTGTGTACTGGCAAAAGATACACATGTAAATTACAAGTAACAATTACCAGTTCAGAAATTCCTGTCTGTTCCACTCAAACTTGTGATCCCAATGCCGGAAGCCGTAAAAGTTCGGGAAAAGTTGATTGAAATCTGCATTAGGTGTTGTTATCACAACAACATTTGGCTGTAGCCCACCAAACACCATTTTAACAGCAGCACACAGCACATCTGGCTGCAGGTGTTCTATACTGAAATATACAAACATAGAAATGGTTGACCCTGTCCCTGCTAAATTTCTACAATGGACTTGTCCATCTATCGATTTGGACTGCGCCAATTATTGTTCATAGGGGGGTGTTGCTGGAAATATTATTAACTGAATACTGAACAGCCACTGCAATGGAAATATGTACAGTCTTTCATTTTGGGCTGCACCATTTATTGTTCAGGGGTGTATGCTTGAAATGTGTTAACTGAATATTGAGCAGACGGATCTCTATGAAAATTAACTGGCTTGACCAGCAACCAGTGTAGATCATTATTTGTACTGGTCACATAAGCAGAATCGGGGTGTGTTGCTAAAAAAATTTTTAAAAAAAAACAAAAAAACACCCCCCCAAAAAAAAACCCCCTTTTTTTTGGGCCCCCCACTTTTTTTTTTAAAAAAAAAAAAATAAAAAAAAAAAAAAAAAAAAAAAAAAAAAAAAAAAAAACAAAAAAAAAAAAAAAAAAAAAACCAACACACCCCCCCCCCCCCCCCCCCCCCCCCCCCCCCCCCCTGGCTGTTAAATAAAGGGTATAAAAGAATTTAGAAAGAACCTTTTTATACAGTTAGACTGGTACAAACTGAAGTTTGTTTTGTGTGCTTTATACATGTAAATGTCACCATAAGACTGTTGTGTGCCCATAAATAGTTAAATACAATTCCTTATATTCTAATATGTTCTATAGTTTAGTGAAGTTGCTTTGGTCATAAATTCTTAATCCAAAAAAGTTCCTTATTGTTTAGCAATGAACTCATAATTCAAAGAATGCTAGTTGTCATGAATTCATTATTAATGAATTCATCTTATCCAAAGAAATTGCATTTTTTGTTCATGAATTCATAATTCAGATAATACATATTGTCATGAATTCATAATTCAAAGAATTTGCTAATTCAATAAAGTATTGCAATTTAAGTCACCAGATATTAAGACCAAATATTTCCGAACAAAATGGTCAATTCCATAGTAAGACGAACAAAATGGTCAATTCCATAGTAAGACGAACAAAATGGTCAATTCCATAGTAAGACGAAATGGTCAATTCAATAATAAGATGAACAAAATAGTCAATACAATAGTAAGACGAACAAAATGGTCAATACAATAGTAAGATGAACAAAATGGTCAATTCCATAGTAAGACGAAATGGTCAATTCAATAATAAGATGAACAAAATGGTCAATTCAATAATAAGATGAACAAAATGGTCAATTCAATAGTAAGACGAACAAAATGGTCAATACAATAGTAAGATGAACAAAATGGTCAATACAATAGTAAGATGAACAAAATGGTCAATACAATAGTAAGATGAACGAAATGGTCAATTCAATAGTAAGATGAACAAAATGGTCAATTCAATAGTAAGATGAACAAAATGGTCAATTCAATAATAAGATGAACAAAATGGTCAATTCATAGTGATGAAATGGTCAATTCAATAGTAAGATGAACAAAATGGTCAATTCAATAATAAGATGAACGAAATGGTCAATTCAATAATAAGATGAACAAAATGGTCAATTCAATAGTAAGATGAACAAAATGGTCTCACGTAAGGCGAACAACAATGGTCAATTCAGCGTAAGGCGAACAAAATGGTCAATTCAATAGTAAGACCCAAGAACAAAATGGTCAATTCAATAGTAAGGACACAAAATGGTCATTCAATAGTAAGCTAAACAACAAAATGGTCAATTAATAGTAAGATGAACAAAATGGTCTTCAATAATAAGATGAATGAAATGGTCAATTCAATAATAAGATGAACAAAATGGTCAATTCAATAGTAAGATGAACAAAATGGTCAATTCAACAGTAAGACGAACAAAATGGTCAATTCAATAGTAAGATGAACAAAGTGGTCAATTCAATAGAAATACAAACAAAATGGTCAACTCAATAGTAAGACAAACAAAATGGTCAATTCAAAAGTAAGACAAACAAAATGGTCAATTCAATAGTAAGACAGTCTCCATTATAAGACTGAATCAGTTACAAAACAAACCTTTAATGGTCTAAAGGATAGTCTTAATACAAAGATTTTACTGTTGTTTGGTCATGAATTTGGAATTCAGACAATTTGCTAATTGCTTGGCCATGAATTCATTATTCAGAAAGGGTTTTGTCTGATCATGAATTTATTAATTCAGAGTAGTTACATTTTGCTTCATTATACATTAATAAGTCAGAGAAGTTTTTTATGGTTTGGCTATGAATTCTTTAATCGTAGAAGTTGCTTTTTGTATGGAGATAGATTAAAAATTCAAAGAAATTGTTTATTGTGTGGTAATACATTCATGATTTAAACTTCACTGAGACTTTGATCAGCTTAAATTATATTGAAATTGTGTAGTCTAAATAATAAATGATATTGAGTGAATGAAACTTACATTTCAACCATGCTGACTCCGTCATAACCTGTGATATGTCTGTCCAGTTCTGTCACACTTCCACAGTACACCTGTACTTGTAAAGGAAGGTCACGTCTCTCTAGGTAGTCACACGCCAAAGGTTTAATGGCATATTTATGCCATTCAAGGAGACCTTGGTCAAGGTCAACAAGAGCTAACTTCTCCAAAGTTGGAATACGCACCAGAAAGCGAGAAATTTTACACTCAGCACTGCCAAAATCAACAACCTGAAGACATGTATAAAGAAATATTAAATAGTTTTCACATAGAAACATTTAAGATTATATGAGATAAATAGTAAGATCTACTTATTATTGGAACAGTGTCAGGTAGCATGAGTAAAATACTGAGCCATTGGTAAATGCAACAAATGAAAATTTACTAGTTTCATCAAATCTGTTCTAACCGTTTTCTCAATTTATATTAATCACTCTGCAATGTAACTCATCAGACTCAGGAAGTTATACAAATGTATTTCAGTTGGATGAACTGTGGGTTATTTGGTATCAACCATCCTGCCAATGAGGCCAGAGGATCAAACCCAAATCATTTGACCATCTGACTTCCTATACTGATGCTGTAACCACTCCATGGACTAAACTTACTATGATGTTTTACACCATGTAAACAATAAGAAATCATACAACCTTTTTACTATTCTGTTTGCAATGTCTATGTACATATTTCTTTGCATGCAGGTAACAACAACTGACAATACTTTTTAACTGTCAACTTACATGTTTTACATCAAACTTTGCAAGTTGTTGTTGAACATAGAAATATCTTTGAATGTACAGTCTTGGTTCAAACACAGGACCTCCAAACACGTCTTCACATTCTGAGGATTTGGGATTCTCTTTTGTGTCTGATGCCTCTGCCATACTATCCTATTTGTTTGTCAGCAATACTGTCTTGCTCTATAATGAGTATAAAGCATTTTGCTTCCTTAGAAGTAATACGCACATGTAGCAAGTGAACCAGCCTACATAACACACTAAAACACTAATGTTAGTCTTATACGAAATCTGTTGAAATTGACAAAACCTTTTGTATTGAGAAATCCTTTTTGTCTCAAGAAAAAATCTCTATCGTGAAAGTATCTCTATCCAAGCTCATCTCACCAGTTACTGTAGTAGAGGTATAATACGGCACTTGTACTTCCTTGCCTTTCCCGGCAAAGTACAAAAGCCTTCTCCACAAACCGCCTCGATCTTGAATTTCGCTCACTTCAAGATCTCGTCTCGTTACAACGAGACTTCAAAAAAACATCAGATAAGAATAAAACTGAGAGGTACCAATTAGGGAACCAAACTTAGAGGTATCCAATGGGGAACAAACCAAAGTAACCAAACAGTATCATTTATGGGCATATTAAAGGGTATTATATACAACATGAAGGGGAAACCATAAATGACTGAAATATTCACCCTACTACATTACATTTAGACAAATCAGATGTTTTAAAATGTTTGTAGAGAAGACATTAAGCAGAATTGTCTGAAAAGACTCTTAACAACCAGTCTATACTGATGTCTGTTTTTGCCAGTTTTTTTAAAAATGTATGAATTGCAAACTTTTACAATACATACTCAGCCACTACATTATTCATACAGTTGTTTCACTGTAATGAAGATAACAATAGATTATGTACATGCTTAATGCAATGTCAGACATTGTCATTTTGATGACATACAAATAAATCATGTATAAAGTTTTTTGTTTTTTTTTCTTCAGTTTTTTACAGTGTCCATACATGCCATTCTCCCGATATTCGCCGGGTTCTCCCGTTATTTAGACCCTAACCCGGCACCCCGGCGAAGCTCGCAAAAACACTTAAATCTCCCGATAATTTAAAATTTTGGGAAAAAACTCTACGAGCTTCATAAAATATCATGGTCAATACCCTGACACGTGATATCGATAATGAAGAAGTACTAGTATTGTGTACAGTCGATTAGGTGACGAAACTGATGTGTTGACACGAGTTTGTGTTAATTGTCACTATTATCTTAAATGTAAATTGCCCGGAGGGTAGTAAGCGGCGATTCATAAACTTTTCAAACAGCGATGATTAGCCGATAATCTACCGTCAATCAATTTAAGTCACTACGCTCCAAACATGCCGCTAATTAAATCATTTAACCAAGTTTAACAAAATTAAAAGATTTGATGTTTTCTTATCAAAACAATTTTACAAATCGAATGTTGGGTGTCCATGCGATCGATGTTGTGATAAATTATCGGAGACCTTTTGCGTTCCGATTGGATGTGAGTGCATAACGGGCGACGCCTTCAAATTTATCGTCTGCCAAACGACGGTGTATTGCAGATCGCGATGATTAGTGACTCGCGTTTCCTCAAAGTTTTATGCAAACCGTGGAATCGTCGTCGGATTATTAGCATTCTTTTCAAAAACGGTGTATAAAAAGATACGCGGATTTAAGAGTTTCTGTGAACCATTACTACGGGAATAGTAAACTAATGATTTAAATAGGCGTTTTGTTTGTGTAAATATGCAAGACAAACGTCAATTACGTCCTTAGAAATGCATGATTTCCTGCTAAAAAAATATCTCCCGGGGAGTCGTCCAAAAACCCGGCGATTTTTCAAAAATCTCCCGGCAATAGCTCAAACCTTTGTGGCATGCACAACAGTGTCACTATAAATAATATGACATAATTTAGCCTAATTCATTTGGCTATTTCTGATATTTTTAAAGTTGTCGAACCTCAACTGGCTTCAACGTAGGATTAATTCAAGACTAGACAAAATAATATCAACATTTGTTGGTTTTATACATTTGTTATTAAATGTTGATTATAAAAGCTCTACAGAGCTTATATGTTTAACCATTATTATGTCTTGTAGCCTTATCATTAGACTCATTGGTTTGACCCATTTTGTTAATCTGATACTATATAGTTGTCAAACCTCAGAAAGTGCCCAGCCAAACACTATCTCGCTGGCTTCAACATGTCTTGCTGTCTTAAAACAAATCGTATCTTATGACATCAAGGCAGAACCATTTAAATTCGACAGACTGACATTTATAAAATCAAATACTGCTACCATGATCACATATAACTCATACCAAAGATCATCATCTTCAGTTCTAAGCAGCTTCAGTTCTCTCTGTCCGAATTCCTCTGATGTCCGAAATTCTCACAGAAATATAACATCACTATGCGCGATATCTAACGAGTGTCATGTTCATATTTGTATTCAGTAACAAAGTATAATATTGAAAAATATTATTTCAATGCATTGAAGACAGAAATTATTCTTCTATAATGAAAAAAAGTCGTCAAAGCACAAACAGGAAAACTTGTCTCAAATCTAAGTTGGCAGACGCTTAATTTTGTTACAGAAGGCCTTTCACTGACCAGGATGTGGAGTTGCTGTTTGTAAACAATATGTAACTAACTAAGAAAAGAGGAAATACACAATTTATCACACATAGTTTCCATTATTTACTTTTCCCCATGCAAGAGCAATGTAAATGCATATCTGGTAAGCGAAAGTTTCTGTTATTCTCGCTATTTTGTAAATATGACAGACACACCTTGCACACTCGGCTGAGCATGCTGAGTGTGAGTGAAAAACAGGAAACTTCTTCAGATTACCATTATGCTACTATTGTCAAGTCATTGCATACTGCAGTTAAATATGGATCGGATTTTATCAACATGATGTTGTCCAACTTACATAATTCCATGTTGATTAAGCCAGCGAGATAGTTTTTGGATGGGTCTTGAAATCATCCAAAAAATGTGTCAAACTGCTGAACTGAATGAATTTGGCTACCAGATACAGCAACAATTATGCACTATAATCGACATGGTTATATTCTGGGGAAATCAAAAACAACTGGTTCCACATATGCATCAAATTGTGTTTTTGGGTATCAGTAGGGGAAATAACCGTGTCTCTATGAAAACTTGGAACCTGTTGTGTGGGATTGTAGTACAGTCAAACCTATGAACAGAGACCCCTGTTGAGAAGCTATAAATGTGGTCTTTGTTTGCAGGTGATGTTTATTCACAGATGTGTCTACTTTATATAAATAGCATACATGGTGATCTCCCTGTTGGTCTGTATTGAGTCCAAACTTCAAGTGACTGTTGTTACAGTTGGTTAGATCGTCTGTCTTGCAAGCAGAAGGTCATATGTTTAATCCTCCACAGGATTATTGTCTGGGTAGATGTTTTTCTTGCCAAAGTTTGAAATTTGATTTAATATCATAAAGTTTAAATTAAAAGTGTTTTTGTTAGATTAATTTTTGTCAAAGAATAAAGAGAAGAAATTATATGCACATACATTTAGAAAAATAATTTGATGAAGGGGTTAATGTCTGCATTTTCAGAATCATAAAGGAACTAATGACCTCCTGTACAGAACTGAATTAATGGCCTCATGTCCTAGGGGATTATGTCTACCCGCCTGATGGAGCTAAAACTGCTGAGTTTGGCTTTGCCAGGATGAGCTTTTCTAATGGATGATTCTGTCCGTCGTCCGTCAACATTTTTTATTCAAACAACATCCCCCATGAAACCACTTGGCCAATGTTGATGAAACTATGCAGGGATGTTCATTGTATGAAGCTCTAACAAAATTGTTCAAAGAATTCCATTCCATGCAGAACTCTGGTTTCTATGGCAAAAAAATAGGAAAAACTTTAAAACTCTTCTTCTCTGAAACCACAAGTCCTATAGCTTAGATATTTGGCCTGTAGCATTGTCTAGTGGACCTCTATCAAGAATGTTCAAATCATGAACCCCGGGTCAAAATTGACCCTGTCTGGGGGTCACTTAGTTTTACATAGGCTTATATAGGAAAAATTTTAAAACTCTTCTTCTCTGAAACTACAAGGCTTAGAGCTGTAGCATTGTCTAGTGGACCTATACCAATAATGTTCAAATCGTGACCCCTGGATGAAAATTCACCCTTACCAGAGTGTGGGAGGGACTTGATTTTGCATAGGCTTATATAGAGAAAACTTCAAAAAGCCACAAGGCCCACAGGCAGAGCTTAGATATTTGGAATGTTACTAAGCATTGTGTAGTGGACCTCTACAAACTATGTTAAAATCATGACCCCTTGTATTATTGGCAATTGATATACAAGTGAGCGATATAGGGCCATCTATTCACAGATGTGTCTACTTTATATAAATAGCATACATGGTGATCTCCCTGTTGGTCTGTATTGAGTCCAAACTTCAAGTGACTGTTGTTACAGTTGGTTAGATCGTCTGTCTTGCAAGCAGAAGGTATGTGGCCCTCTTGTTTTGTAATTTTTTAGCCAAAAGCCCCAGACTTAATCAGCCATTTAATCAAAACAGAGAACAGTGTGATATACAAAGTTTCCCCTTCAGCTTTCCTCATAATATGTTAAGGTAAGGCTGTAAGAAAATTGCAAGTTTTCCTATAAGTGGTAATGTGATAGACGGTACTGTAAACTGGGTAATTTGCGCACAACTCAAATTTCACAAGACAACAATATCATTAAAAAGGTAATTCCTACCATGTACTTACTTGACCCCTTTTTTCAACGTGTGACCAGAACCAAAATATTTTTCCTTTGTTCTACATGTTTAGGTAGCAGTCTTTCTGAAAAGTTTTTAACAGTGTTTGACCTTCAGTCAGGCAAGCACAAAACTTGTGACCAGTGAAATTTTTACCTGACCGTACAGCAGAAACTGTTTGTGTAAAATGTCATAAAGTGCCTGACATTCGGTCAGACAGCAGCAAAAATTTGCCTGACCAGCTAAAAGTTTGCCTGACATGTCCTGCAAACAGGCACTTTTCAGTAAGACTGGCTTAGTAATATATATTTGTATGTGAAAATTCTATAGGTTTGTATGTTACTGTCAAATTTGCTGATTAATGTATTAAATGAGTCAAAACAACTTGTACTTTCCCATGGTGACTATCATGCCTAATGATTTATGTAAGTGTAAGATACATGTCAAAAGGTTGTTACCTAAGGTAAAATGTTAAAACATCAAAAGCAATTTATACTACAAATGTACTACTGATTAACTATACAGAGTAATAAGGTAATGAAAGAAATATTTTTATCCAACTTTTGTAAACTTCTAATTTTCTCACACTGTCACTCAGTTTCTTTAAACTGTACTAAAAAGTACAATAATTATAGTAGTTGCATTGATTTTTTTTTTAACTTTGGTACCTTTGTCTCATAAATGTTATTGGTACCTGTTACAAGAATCTGACTATTATTGATTTGTGTTTCCTCATCATCAAACTTAAACTGTCTCCATATATAGTAATAACAGAGTATAAATATACAGTTACATTTGCAGAAGAATTGAGACATAATAACATTGCATTTAGGATTTAAGACTTTCTGTGGGAACATATAATAATTGTCAGTGAAGTATATTTTCTTTGTATATTATTTAAGAAAATGTTGTAGATATTTTTTAAATACTTTTATTATCATATCAAAATGGAATGAAGAGCTATTATAAATGTAGAAACGATTTTTATTATAGCATTTTGAATATTCTACTAAGGTTTAACAGGCAAAAACAAATATGTGTGGTTTCCAGTATTACAACTAACAAACTTTCTTCTGCTGACCTCAAAAAAATTTTTATGAGAAAATGATTAAAACACAAATTTTCAAATGTTTAAGAACAGAAAAGGCAAAATAAATAAAAATGATTGAAAAATAAATAAAAAATAAATAAAAAAATAAATAAATGAAAAATAAAAAATTAATAAAAGATATTTGTTAACTGACTGTCCTTTTTTCGGTAAAGAGACCAGAACCACTTATAAACCTTTAGTATCTAGATGTTGCTAGCAGATTTGTATTTGCTAATATGATAGGAGACATTGTTTGTAAATAAATTTTTGTAGTGATAGACGTTGCTTACTAAACTTTTGTATGTGAACATTTCGAGGCACAGTGGTGCAGGAGCTGAGCGGATGTGAATTCTGACTCTGAGGTTGTGGTTCTAAATTCTGTCAGCTGATTTAACTGTGACCACCACTTTTTCTTCTTTCCACATAAGTTCTGTTCAGAACTCCAGGAAGCAGTCACCAAGACCAGTAGATATATATTGCAAGAATGATGTAAACTAAATAAAGTGTAAACGAAGATAAGCCCATTTATAATTTTGTAACAGACATTAGCCCATTCATTACAATGAGTTTAATATTTGATCTGATAATATAAAAAAGTTTTTAAAAATTTGTAAGATTAATTTATTTTGCCAAAGTATATAGAGATAATTAATCATTGCGCTAATGTATTCAGAAAAATATTTTGAAAGGAATACTGGTAATTTTCCCCTTCGCAACGTCATGAAGGGGCTGACATCAGCATATAAAAGTTTGAGCCTAGGGGCCAATGTCTGTTTACCGATCCTGATCTGCCTGATAAAGTCATTCAAGTAGTATTTATTTGTGGAAGCACAGTAGTAGCACATTCACCACAGGATCGGAGGGTCCTGGGTTTGATCCTCACCAGTGCCAAGGCAGTAAAATTGTCCCTAGGCAAAACACTGATATTTCCACATTGCCTCTCTTCGAGATTGATTTCATCTGGAAAGAGTGTTGAGAGTGGTTGATTTAAGTTGTAAGAACTTGTTTCACAGTCAAGAATAAATAAATTAGTATAAATCAAGCAGTATTAAACTTGCCCACACTTACATGTATGGTTTAAATGATGCCTTAGCTACCTTATGTATTTATGCACTGAAATAATGTCAGGTTTATACGGTAGTGATATCTAACCCTTACATGCTGGTAGCAAGTGGCTCTACATTTTGGACCAGTGCAGATCAAGATCAGCCTGCACATCCATGCAGTTGGATCATGATGGATCAGCATTGTTTGCTATATAATCAGTAAATATAAATTTAGCACCCCATTGCCCATTTAATGGTTCTTTTCCAAACTGAAAGATGGACTCGTCCATTGCAGAATGGAATGTTGTTAGCTTGTGAGTTGAAATTGTCTGAAGTGTATTGATATTAGATTACAGTGCAGTGAAAAAAGTATCTAATATCAACTATTGATATCTAATTTGTGTCTTGTTTTAGGTTGAACTCAATGGCAGGTTTGACGTGCAATGATGTCTAAAGTAGAAGACAACACAGAGATGGAGCATCTCCGGGTACGGAGTCGCTGGGATTACATGAGAAAGAAGTTGAAACGAAGGGGCGTGGTAGAGGTGAATAAGGCCCACCCCCATCATGACATGTTAAGTGCAATACAGGCAGCTATACGAAAACTACTCACAGAATACCCTGAGGCCAAAGCAAAGGTTTGTGAACATATATAATTTACAGGATAATTAGGATAATATGACAGTGATATAATAGATATATGCATATACGTGTACAAAACTTTTCAACCGTTTCATAAAAACGTAGATTGCTTTAGAAAAGATTTGACCCTTGCATTATCCAATGTATTTGACACTCCTACTACATCAATATCACAATATCCTAAGTGAGCTGTACATAGGAATCAAGTATTGTATATTTAAGAAATAATATCATTTTATGTGATGCTTATTATCTATTAAACCATGATTCAGAGTTCAGATGTACAGTAATAAACCACAAAGGCTATAGGTTTTATACCTTAGCAGCTGAACAATAAAGAGTCATTTTTTAGTCAATGAACACCCCTAAAACTTACATTATTTCAATTCTAACATGACTAAATATCCTCAAAACAATAAAAATGCAGCGGGCTATAATATGTTATGTGGACATTTATTAGTGCATAAGACACAATATGACATCACTTACTTGTGTACTTGTAATGGTTCATGTTTCAAAACATGAGTTATTGCATATTTTACAACAGTTGATTTCCTTCTTTGTTTAACTGACAAACAAAATGATTCATGTTAAGATAAGCATTACCTGATCATTATAAATCATAGGAGGTGGTGGAGTTCTCCTTTTTGGGGTGTCTATCACGTTTATCACCCGTTTCAACTGTTTTTCAGTAATTTAAAGACTGTCAGTTTACTTAACCATTGTTCTAAGGATTAGGGCTAGCACTAGAAACCCATCTGTCATTAGAAACTGCCTTTCACAACATTACAGGGATTACATGAGCAAATTAGAAAATTATTCCAATTCAAAATTAATGCTCAGACAAAAAAAATTCTTGACTGTGAAACAAATGGCAGGGAGCCATGACAGGGAGATGGGAAACTCTGGAGTCAGGGTTATTTTTTATGTCTTCAAAATAAAAAAAATGATAGTGAAAACTTTGCCTAAATAAATGATGCTCCAGCTTAACATCTTTTAAAATTCTTTTCAAAGTATATAACTACTGAGCAATCAGTCCACTTATATATAAAAAAATACCACAACTGATATGGGACATGAAAATATTAACAGCTTTTAGAGCTGTTTATATATATACATGTATATACATTGTTATTTATATATTAGCAAGACTTGAGAGTTGTGACATGTATTGATTCTTCTTGGTAAATTTACACCTGATATGTATAGGTTAAAGGTCTATATTACAGGAATAAGCATATTTATTGTGAGGGAGCGTCAGTGAACCAAAGCAGTAAGTTTGTTTATTCCTGTAATAACGACCTATAACCGGCTTACAGTTTGTCCCATCTACAGAAAATATTTGCATTGAAATAAACAGAGATTTGGGGTGGTCACAGTCTCACTTATTGGAAACATATGTGAATTAATTATTTTCATATTGGAGATATCAAGTCAATATGGAGAATGCAATTTGCCTTTTTCAATGAAATGGGGGCATTTGATTGGACTGGAAAGTAGGGTAAACTGTAAATAGAGATTTTGGGCTGAGCTTTCCTTTGTGATGTCACAGTCCCACATATTTGTTCAAATAATTCCATTCCATGCAGCCATGGCAACAGAAAGGAAAAACTTTAAAAATCTTCTTCTCAAGAACAGGAAGGCCTTGAGCAAAGATATACGGCATGTGGCATAACCTGGTAGACCTCTATCAAGATTGGTCAAATTATGACCCTGATTCAAAATTGACACCTCACAGGGCTCACTTGTTGTTACATAGGCTTATATAGTAAAAACTTTAAAAATCTTCTCAGAAACTACAAGGCCTAGAGCTTAGATATTTAGCATGTGGCATAACCTAATGGACATCTACTAGGTTTTTTCAAGTTAAGACCCCTGAGTCAAAATTGACCCCATCCGGGGGTCACTTGTTTTTACATCTATAGGCTTATGTAGGAAAAACTTGATAAAAATCTTCTTCTCTGAGAATACAAGGCCAAGAGCTTAGATATTTAGCATTTGGCATTGCCTAGTGGACTTCTACTAAGACTATTGAAATTATGAACCCAGGGTCAAATTTGACTTGCCTGGGGGTCTCTTATTTTTATATAATGCTTATGTAGGAAAATCTTTTAAAAATCTTCTCTGAAAAAACAAGGCCTAGAGCTTAGATGTTTAGCATGTGGCATTGCCTAGTGGACCTCTACTAAGAGTGTTCAAATAATGACCCCAAGCTCAAAATTGACCCCGCTCTGGGGTCTCTTGATTTTACATAATTATGTTTATAATTATAGGAAAAACTTTTAAAACCTTTATCTCAAACCACAAGGCCTAGAGCTTAGATATTTGGCATTTATCATTGCCTAGTAGACCTCTACCAAGAATGCTCAAATCATGTATGTCCCCATGATTAAAATTGACCCTTTCTGCTATTAATGACCTTGTATTATAGCCAATGGTAGCCAGGTGAGCGATATAGGGCCATCTTTGCCCTCTTGTTTGAATGAAATTGGAGCATTTGGATCAGAAAGTAAGGCAAATCATAAATCCTCTGTCAGCAGTTTTTTCCTGTATATCTTGGTTGTAATCGTGATACCACTTTTCACTCAGTCTTAGATGTCTATACTTGGTAGTCATGACAGGGAAGAATAATAGTGTTCTAGATTACAGTTGTCACAGATGTGTCTGCTTCCTGTATGATTCATTTAATGCATTCAATATAAAGGTTAACTGAATACAGTCAACCCTGCCTTTGTGACCACCTGAGTTAAGCAACAACCTGACTTAATAATTCTCATTTTAGCCTCAATTCCATTCTTTGACTTTAAAGAATTCAAATTAAACAGACTTTAACCAAGGTAAGTCTCGTTTAATTTTTTGAATTATGTGACCACTTTATATTCTGCCTTGGTAATTTAAAATGATAGCAATTTATCCTGAGTTAAAACACCACTTGTCTAAAGAGACCATAGTTTCAGCCTCCCTTGTGTGGTCGTTTAAGACAGGTTTGACTGTACTGTCTTAGTAATCTTGTACTAGTGTAACTGTTGAAAATAAAATGGAGTTCATCAGAGTACATAAAATTTTGGTATGTCATTAATAAAACTGGTGCACAGTGATATTTAACTAGCCATACAGGTGGAAAAATCAATTCACTCAAATTAGGAGCTATTTTCCTTTGAAAATGCCAAGAATTCGGATTGGATAACTCAAAACCTTCGTCAACTTGAGTATTTCACTCCGGCGTGTGTGACTTTGAGTAATAGTAGTTTTACTGTATTTGAAATTTAGTAGCAGTAGCTTCACGTTTCAGTCAGATTTCTATAAATAATTCTGTGTCTATGATATTGCCATGGATTTCATTCACTTTAAGACTTTGTGCTTTTATATTGTCTGATCATGTGAAATTAAAGGATAATGATTTACATTTATATCGTTATGGTAACCATTGAATTTGAGTTTACTTGATTAATGTTTTGACTCGAGGGAGGATCAGCAGGTGCAGGAATACGTTCTTAACATTTACCTTGCAGGCGGCAAATGATTTTCCCTTTACAAATAATGTAGAATCATCATGGTACATTGGTGTAGTTGATCATGATCTGCACTGTTTGCTTTTCAACCAGAATATTTTGAGGGAGTTCACCTTTGAAAAACGAATGTGTCTATCTACTGTATACCCCCATATAAATCCCTCTCTAATAAACACCACCCCCTTTTCTGTTGTTTTTTTTTGGAAAGAAAACATTGACTTATCAGTCTGGAGACAGGCATATGAACTCAGTAATCTGGATCAATATTTATAAATCCGCTGAAAAATAGAAGACACAACACTTACTTTCTATGAACATCTCTTAGTTTGCATTTCGGGTCTGGAATGAATGTCCCCTGTGTCAAAAATTTTGGAATAAAAAGTTTTTGGTCCCGAATAAACATTACTGGGTCAAAAATGTAACACCAGGGGCGTTTAAACGGGGGACAATGGTAAAATAAATTATGAACCTGTCCATTTCAGAATTTAGCAGGGTTAAATATGGCCTTCAAGTTTGTCATACTGTGTTATTAAAAAAGATGTTAAGACGGCATTGTGCAGGTGAAAAGGATGTTAGCTAAGATACACCCGTTAGAGTACAGTTTGTGCAGCCCATACACCCGTTAGAGTACAGTTTGTGCAGTTCACTATGCTATACACCCGTTAGAGTACAGTTTGTGCAGTTCACTATGCTATACACCCGTTAGAGTACAGTTTGTGCAGTTCACTATGCTATACACCCATTAGAGTACAGTTTGTGCAATACACTATGCCAAACTAGAACAAACATGTTTCAGACAGTATGCCTAAAAAACATTTGTTTATGTGGAATAGAGGGAGACTGTATAAACAGTTAAAGTTAATATGTCTTGAACGGAATATATTAAGACTTTAGAATATTAAGACTTTAGACATTATGTCAGTATGATAGAAAATAGTTTACCCTTTTCAGTGGTTGCAATTCTGCAGATTTAATATTAGTTTATACTAATTTATTTGAGCGCGATTGTGCAGAATGCTTGTAGCTTATCAAGTCACTCTCGAGTCCGCTTCCTGGAAAAACCAGTACTGGTGTCATATGAGGAAGTACGGTTGTGACCCTAGTGGGGCTCGAACCCGCAACCTTCGGGATGATATTGAAATTGAATATCTACTGGGAACATGAAGATGTATTGATATGTGTTTATACTTCCAGGAGGAATTGCTGTCAGAAGATTTCAATCAAAAGATCAAGTTTAGCATTAACTCTACCTCAGGCAAAGTAAGAAATCCATGACAACAGTGTTTTGATATACTGCTGATATACAGTCAGACCTGTGAACAAGGGACACTGGTCAGAAAATGGTCCATGTTAACATGAATGTGTTCCTGCTTTATGTAAATACAGTCAAACATGTGTTAAAGACCACCGGTGAATAAAACAAGGGAGAAAACCATGCAGCGTTCAGCTATTGTTGAAACACCAGTCCTGTGAACGAAGATCACTTGTCGACAAAGACTGTCGTAGCATCTTACCGTCAGGGGTTTTTGTTCACAGGTTTGATAGTATTCTTTAGTGGCAGATTTGGCTAAATTTGGAGGTGGTCTGTAACACATGTTAGACTGCATTTTACAGTTAAATAAAAATAATCCTGCGTAAGTGCATGGTCTCCAGGACCTGGAGTAAACAGCCAGCCAGTTGACTTAAATAACCACAGGAGCGAGAACAATAAGGTCAGATTTCAGGTAAATACACCTGTTTGAAACAGCCACCTGTTTTAAATGACCCAATGCTTTGTCTCTGAGGTTGATTGTAGTTCAGGTGTACCTGTCCACAGACTAATATAGACCCCTTGTTAGTAGCTGTAAGAATTCTTGTATGTTGTTGTATTTGTTTAGCAGAAATATGTACTTTCTATACTTCTATGATTTTACAGTTGACATGGAATTTCTGCTTTCAAGACTTTGAATTTCATAAGGTGTCTGTTGTACAGAACATTTTATGTCCAATCCTCTACATATTTTGGAAAAGTAGTGAAAAATACGTTCTTACAAATAAAACTGTTTAAAGAAACTTTATTTGTGTGAATAATGAATATTTATGTGAATAATGAAGTGAACAAAAAGTAACTCTACTTCAGACTATGGATCCATTATTCAAGTACTATCTGTAAATTTTATACGTAACATTTTCACAGAGTTACGATTTTGCCAGTTACGCTAGTCCAGTGTTTGGTTGTATCCGATCGGCAGTCAACGTACCTGAACAGGACTTTTTAGAGAGCTTGTCACCAAAAGACCTTCCGTACCTGGAGTTCATCTCAAACTCACGTAGTGGTCAAGACTTTTACTTCAGGTAAAAACTACCACCACCCCCTCATTATATGTCTTACTTACTCTTTCATTGTTTGCTCTGAAACCACAAGGGGCAGAGCTTAGAAATTTGGAATGTAGCCTTGTGTAGTTGACCTCTACAAATAAAATTGAAATCATTACCCCCAGGTCAAAATTGACCCTTTCTGCGATGCAAATGTTGACCTTTTATTATAGCCAATGGTAACCAAGTGAATGGTATAGGGACATCTTGGCCCTCTTGTTATGTAAGAGAATAAATCGTAACAAAAAAGGATAAATTGATGAATTTTGTCTATTTCAGTAACAATCAGAGATTTATCCTGAAAACAGATAAACAGCATTGTGTTCAATACTTTCTCTCCATTTTACGGTAAGTTGTGAATAAACAAATTACTGTAAATTGGGTAAAACTCGTGATGATTTAATTTTTTGATATTTTCACAAATTTCCCACTTGGCTAATGTTAAAATCTTGTGAAAGATACATTTCACATAGAGTTACTAGTATAGAATTCTTAATTTTGAATTTGCCATCAAGTCTGTCTGCTTACAAATCGTGAAATTTTTGTCGTATGGAAATTACCCAGTTTACAATACGTGTAATTTGAATTTTATCATAAGTGACAGAGCAATGTGTCATAACACTTGACCAGAGTTTAACAGAATTTCCTCATAACATTATTAGATTATTTAAAATCATGCAAGTTCTGTATGTTAAAATCTGTAACATTACAATATTCTATACAAATGTCTACCCTATGCTATTCTGGCATTGAGAGATGATGATGATGATAATACAATGATAATGGTGGTGGTGATGATTATGTTGATGATGATGATATTGAGGACAATGATGATGATGGTGACAATTATGATGATGATGATAATGACAATTATGATGATAATGATGATGATGATGATGATGATGATGATGATGATGATGATGATGATGATTTTGCTTCTTTTACAGAGATTACTTAGGTCACTTCCATACATATCCTCATTCACTGTTGGTCAAATTTCTTGGATTGTACTCCATAAAGATGCCAAGGTCTGCAAAAGTAAGTTACTTTGTTTTATTGAAATAGTTTCTGTTCTTACTGTTTATTTGAGCAATAACAGTCAAACCTGTAAATGAAGACCACTGATTGGAAGAAGATAAAGCTGTCTTTGTTGACAGATGGTCTTTATTCACAGGTGTTTCAACAATTGATAAATACTGCATGGTTTTCTCCATCCTGCTCTTTATTTACAGGGATTTGACTGTACTATCATGTATCAACAATAAAGTCAGCATCTCTCAGTTAATTTATTTTTATTAAATGACATTTGATGTGAAATCCACAACCAATTTTGGAGTGTTTTTTGCATCATCTTTAAACCTTGAATTTCAGTAAAATTCTAATCCAGGCCTACATGCGTACAAAATGATTTCTGCATGTTATTTGTTCACAGCTTTGCAGTTTCAAAGATATAAACTGCTACAATACAAAATATAAAGTTGGGTTTGATTTGGTTTTCAGAAGTACTTCCTGGTCATGCAGAGTATCTTCTACCCGACAGTGAGACTAGAGGAAAGGTTTGACATCAAGGGATGTCTAGCTAACAGATATCAAAATGTAAGAACCCCATTTTAAAATACCATACTAAGTGTGTAAAGGATGTCAATCAGCATTGTTGACATAATTATAAATACTATTGCTGCCTTGAAAGCAGGAGATTTACATACTGTAAATGGGGTTATATTGGTGATTATTTAATGTTTCGCTATTTTTGCGAATTTCTCTCTATGCTAATTTAAAAATCTTGCGAAAGATTCATTTCACATAGATTTAGTAATTTCAGAATTTAAAAATTGCAAATACGTATGTCTGCTCACAAATCTCCAAGTTTTCGTCAATGGAAAATTTCCCAATTTACTGTAGTGCTGTAGGTGTTGTGTGTAAATCCTGGCTACCGAAGACGTATTCACCCCTAGTTTGAATCCAAGCTCCATCATACATTGTCTCCATAACTTCATGCTCTGTGTCATTTAACCTGATGCAAGGTGACAATCAAGTGATTTCAATCGACAATACCAATCAAAATTGGATTTACCTACCACTAATAAATGAATGTTGAAAAGCTTTGAATGGATTCTTTTGTAACAAATACTCCAACATCAATAAAGGATTATCACATCATAGGCATTATGGTAATTGTATAATATATACAGAATATTATTACAGTCGATTCATCTGCGCGGTCGTATCTTTTGAGTTAGCTGTGTAGTTCTGGATCACACGAGAGGGCGGAGCCTCAAGTGTGATCCTGGTCTATGCAGCCAACGAGAAAGATACACGCACAGATCAACGACTGTTAAATATCTTTTATTATAATTACTTTTTACCAAATATCATGTTAAATTTTATATAACGTTAATTTGTGTCATTAATGGCAAAAATCAACTAACACGCTATTTTGTGTCCGTTTTATATGCCTGCCGCCGATGATGTCACTTCCTTCTTCCGTGTATAAACAAACAACATTAATAAAAAGTAAATGCAAAATGGAAATCATCTTTCTGGTTTATTTTATGCGAAAATGACATATTCATTTGTCTTCAAATGTGACATTTAAAAAAATGTGACGACAATGAAACTACACTTATTTTACTGCTCAATGTGGATCTATTTTTCAACTTTTAGTGTGGTAGATTGATATGCATTTGTGTACACTTAACGGTGAACAGTAAGTAGGCTAAATCCATCTGTACGAAATTTAATGGATGTTGTATTTTCTGCACAAATACAAGAATGAAGGTTATAATATAGACCATTATATCAAATTTTTTTTTGCTCTTGTTGGTTGGAAAACACGTTCTGTTGCAGTATGGTTGATCTCTTTTTGCTTTGTGTTTAGGTTTTCATGTTTATGTCTGATTTTTGTGTTTAAACAAAAGAAAACAATGATGAATTGTGATATATCGTATACCTAGATATCATAGATACTTGATCCTGATTGGCTGATAGTGATCACATGCAGTGTATGTGTAGGCAGGGAAAACAAAGTGTAGGCCTGCGCTGTTTTCAATAATTTATTTCTATTATATTTTCCTTTATTTCACTACATAATAAGGTATATGATATAAAAATTTTAGACCAATGTTTCGGTCAATATAATCATAGTTTTGCAGACCTGTGAAAAAATGATATTCACCTTTTTATTTACGTGTGAAAAAATTATATTGACATCAGACTTCGTCCTTGAGTCAATGTCACTTTTTAACAGGTCCGCAATATATGTTATTAAATGAGTGATTTGATATTGGCCCTGTTATTTGTCCGAGGGCATTTGTATTGGCCACAAGGCTTAGAGCTCATATATTTGGTATGTAACATTGTCTAGTGGTCATCTACCAACTTGTACAAATCATGCTCCTGGGGTCAAAATTGACCACTTCCTGAGGTAAGTGCGCTGGTACTCAGGTAAGTGTTATAGGGCCACCATGGCCATCTTGTTGTTATTGGCCCTGTCTTTCAATTCTATGATAGCCGTTCTTATTTTATTATGTAGGGTAGTTAATGAATATAAGGGCCAATAAAGAATAGTAATTAAATAAAACTATATATTGACCTTAACAGTAGCCCATAATTGTTTAATATTGGTTGTTTGTCTAAGGTATGTGTATGTTGCTATGGTTACCTGACCAACAGAGTTGAGAAAACATACGAAGTTGTGAGTAACTGATCAATGTGTGGTCTCAGCTTCAAAAGTAGCAATACACATTCTATTCCTGGCAACTAAGCCCTTTTCTTATATGTATATGCTTCTGCTTGTTTTCTAAACAATGTCTTGAAAACTGGAAGCATTTAAAAAATAAGAAACACTGTGGTGCCCAGGTGATTGGCCAAGATGGTTCTCCATTTTGGAGAACCAAGCTCCCAAAGTTGCCAAACTTCTTTCTGCTTTTAACTGAGGAAGAAATGGTTTTAGAAAGAATGTACAGGCAAAATACTGTTTAGGCCAATGGCCTCTCCCTTAAGTATGGCCAAAAACATGGCAAAACTTCTCCGTAGCGTCTATCTATGTCACCTAATCAACTGTACACAATACTACTGGTAGTTCTTCTTGCATTATTGATATCATGTGTCAGTATTTGACTGTGTATATTTGAAATGGGATGTAGTTTGATAGTTTATAAACTTTGCAGGGATTCTTATCAAATTTTTAATTTACGAGGATTTTTGGGTGTTTTTGTGAGCTGCGCCGGGTTAGGGTCTAAATAATTTGAGAAACTGGCGAATATCTGGAGAACGGCATGTATACATTGTTGAGAGGATTTCTGAGATTTTTCTTATCTAACTCATGTACAAACTACAGCAGTCTAGTCATGACAACTTTGTTACATTAACGAAGACTTAATACACACTTTGGGATCCAGTCTAAATGTTGGGAAATGTAGACTTTACTTTTGCCATCAAAATCTTGAAAGCAAAGATCTGATTGGTTGATGGTAAGGTCGTCTAAATGTGACCTTCTATCTGTCATTCCCAGATCCTCTTAGTATAGCATTTTTGAAGAGACAATTTCAATCAGATTGAGTGCAATTATATACAACGTATCACTTTTTATATATGTGTGAAAGACATTTTGTAGGGGTTATGTGGTTGTGTGTGGATACATATTTTGCACCAAGATGTATGTTACACATGTCTATGTCTGTTCAGTCATTGACGCGGCTATTGTTTAACATCTCGTCTTTCTTTTGCATTCATCATGACCAGAAATACAAGTTGGGTAAAGCAGTATCAAACATACAGTCCAACCTTCCCCTCATCCTTTCTAGCACCACAATCTCCCTGAAAAGACACAAATTAATTTCCTGTTGCATCAATTTATAATCAACCTTTCCGGAACAACACCTCTCTACAACAAACACTTTTCTGTGTTCCTAAGGGTGTTTGGTCCTCGGAGGTTGCACTGTATAAATCACCTGACACTTAAAAGCACGGCACCAGCATCAGCAACACTGACAGAAAAGTTGCGCACAGAAGACTTTAAGTCTTATTAACAATCTAAATAAAAGAGTCTTAAATGTTTTTATTGAAGCACTGGAAGCAAGTTTGGGAGTAAGCCTGCTACAAAGAAAGTCAATGCATTTACTCTTCCCGGACTAGGCAAAGAAAATAAAGGGAAGTAATTCTAGATTACTGCATCAAAGTTCTATGCATCAATCATTTCTTTTTTATCAGCAGATTTAATATAATATTATGCTTAAGATATACTACTCGCCATTTCCTCAGCTGCAACTGCTCAAATATCTATATAGAGACTACATATACAGCAAATACAGTCAAATTTATAAACAAAGACCACTAATGTGGTCTTTGTTTGGAGGTGGTCTTTATTCACATGATTGTGTATCTACTATATAGTGCACGGTGATCTCAGTGCTGGTATTTACAGAAGCTACGGTTGATTTCTTCACTTATCTCCAGTCATTATTTAATGCTTAATGAATAGCCTGGGTTACCGAGGATGTGTCTGTCCATGCTTAACGGCAATTGCATATTGTTTTCGTAATTTCTTACATTTGTAATGAGAGAACATCAACTTCCATGCGTGTTTGTGTTGTTTATTTATGGTTGGCGGATATTCTCTTCCATCAAATATGTTTGCGCAACACTGTTATTTTCCATTAGTATCTAGCTCTAAGCTGGAAGTCATGAATATTCCATAATAAATATGAATTTAATTTAGTTTTTCCATGTTTGAACATAAAAAGCAGAAGCATGAGACTTTTGATGAAACCATATAAAGTAACTAAATCAATGGCATGTCACATTCATGAATAGCACGAACAAGTCTGAAAATGTTGATGAATATTAATAGGTGCCTGGTGAATACTGAGAAACAGTAGCCATTGATAAGAATAAACATTCCAATGCACAGAAGAATAGAATGAAGATGCAAACAGGTGTGTGTACAGTCTTGTGTTGCTCAAAAGTGATCAGGGAGGTGCTTATAGATTTAATTTGCATGGCTTGTGAAAACAAAATACAGTAAAATCTCCTATAAGTTTCACCTTAAAAGAATACATGCTTCTCTTCTAAAAGAGACTCTTCCTTTCTGTTATTTTGTTAGTGGATTACTCAACCATTTTACAACAAACACAAGAATCAGGGTCTTCCAAGTGGTTTTTGTTCTAGAGACACTAGAAAAACCACTTGGAAAAATCTAGGTCACTTGATCAAGGACAGCCAGTGCTCTTTAAATATTTCAATGTCAGGTGAGCATCTTTTAAATAATTTACAAAGGTGTTGTTTTTGTTGTTTTTTTCAGCCAAACCCATCAGGCAAGAAGACGATCATTGTTCTCAAGGACCAGAACTTTCTGGAAGAAAAATTGAATCTTGGTAAGATGATTTGACTTTACTGATTATAAATACAAAAACTAAGAAAAACTGTACTTGTCAAAGTCATTACATAGTTCTATGTGGGCTTCGATAGCTTACTATTTAGTGAGTTCGTCTGAGGAACAGGAGCTCCAAGGTTCAAATCCCAGCCAGAGCACAACATGTGTCCTTGGGCAATGACACTGATGCCACACAGAGGTCTTGTGCTCAGTCAACAATCACAAGTCTTGTATTTAGTCTTCAAAGGTCATAGAAATTTTATGTTCAGTCCCCAGAAAGAGATCTTATGTTCAATTCTCAAACAAATCTCAAGAGTTCAGTTTTTTAGCTGAGGTGATTCTCCATCACGGCATCTGTTCTTTGACACAGTTTGACCTACTTTCGTGTGCTCTTCCTTATTAACAATTCTTTCATATCTGTTGGTACTAAACACTACTGATTTCTCTTGGAAATGACACTAAAGTCAAACAAACCAATTTTGTCTCCAGGTAATGAGCGCACGTGGTTCCTAACACAGCTTCGGGCAGATGTGGACTTCCTGTTGATCATTGGGGTTCAAGACTACAGCCTGTTGCTAGGGCGACATCCAATCGCCGTTGGTGAGAAAAGAGAATCAGTCGGCAATCTGGTCCTGCGAATGAGAAAGTAATTTTTTCCTAATCTTTCTTTTAAAATGGTATAATGTACATGTTTTGTTCACTAACATATTTTACTGTAGCTGTGTTTATGCAAGTCATTTTTCCATGATCAAAGTATTTAAAAATAATGAATGGGATATAATTCAATTCAATTTAAATCAGCACATGAACAAAATACATGTTCATCACTGATATTTTTGCAGTTCTTTTTACTATGAATGTGTTCGAGACTTTGACATGAATTCATATGTTTAATAAGAATTTTAATAAAGATGATCATGTTTGCAAAGAAATTTCTGTTATTCATATAAATATAACTAAACATAGACAAGAGGAACGAAAATGACAAAATCTCATCCCATAAAAATCTGGTCAATTTTCTGCTACCAAAGACCAGCCTCGATTTCGACTTGATAAGCTCATCCATCACACATTGTTTTCATAATTACTAGTATTCGCATTATTTAGGGATTTTAATCATATTTGCTCATAAATATCTTTTACGAAGTGTCATTTCATATGGTTGCAGGATTACTTCTAATGGTCCTGTTTTTATATACAGCAGGCAAACATTAATGAGTAAGTCACAATATGGAAGATATATACCAGTAACAGAGCTAGCCTGCTAGTGTTAACTAATAGGAAACTTAGAATCATGTAGTTTACGCATAAATGAAGTCAATTTCTTATGACTAGTTACTATAGCAACTTGTATTATTTAGATGCTAATAGTGCATACATGTTTAGAAAAAATAAAATCATGTGATTGTTTTGGTATTTGCATTCTTGTCCTTTTACATCATAAATAGGTTGTCTAGGGTATTGACTATTATTGTGTCTGTGGGTCAAAGGTCAAAGTTATACATAGGTTGTCTAGATATTGACTAATTGTGTCTGTTGGACAAAGGTCAAAGTCATACGTAGGTTGTCTAGGTATTGACTAATTGTGTCTGTGGGTCAAAGGTCAAAGTCATACATAGGTTGTCTAGATATTGACTAATTGTGTCTGTGGGTCAAAGTCATACATAGGTTGTCTAGGGCATTGACTAATTGTGTCAGTGGGTCAAAGGTCAAAGTCATACATAGGTTGTCTAGGGTAATTATGTCAGTGGTACATTTTTTGTAAACTATATAAAATAATTGATAAATATTGTTAAGACTGATGGTTTAAAGGCAATCCAAATTGATTCAGGGTACGTTTGTCACAGTCACCGATGCAGAGACATTGAAAGCTTGGTCTTTGACATATACTGTAAATTGGATAATATTCACGATCACTTAATTTTTGCCATTTGAAATTTCTAACTTCCCTAATTTAGAAGTCTTGCAAAAGATTCTTTTTACATAGATTTACTATTAGAGAATTCTCCTTTCACAAATAAGTCTATCTGCTATAATTGTGAATTTTTTGTAACACGAACATTACCTAATTTACAGTAAAGAGAGGACATATTCTTATGTGAGCATTATTCATAAATAGGCTATAAAATAGTCAATAAATGGCAACGTTAGTTGTCAAATTAGTTCCATTACTGTTACTTTTACTGGTAATCTTGGACTGAGAATCATCATTAGATGTGACATTAAACAATCGATACTTTTTTCAATAAAATGTCAGAAGTATGCTTTGGCTGCATTTGATTGTCTAGCTTTACATTTGAAACAAATTTGTAATATCATTTAAAGGTGGGAGTGATCAGTCTAAAGGTGTGTATATGATATACAATGTTACAAATTCATGCACCGACATACTGTAAAATGCTTTAATTTGGCAGGGAAAATTTTGTCTCATTTTTAGTATTTTTAAAGGTATTGGCACAATTTTTTTCAAGTCAGACAAAATGAAACCATGGGATGTCTGTCAACAGCCAAAATTAAACTGTTATACAATGTAAAGGGGTATAATATATTCTAAACCTGTTAATTTATGTCAAGTCTTCGAAGAAATGTACCTGTGAATAATTCCAGATTTGATAAACCTGTATTGATTAATTAGAGCAATTACCTTACTGTATGATGCAAATTTCAACTTTGGACAAAGGCCAGTTGTTGTCTTTCCCTTGGGTGGCCTTTGTTCACAGGTTTGACTGTATATTCTTTTGCTGGTTAATTTATCTTAAGTTTTCAGAAATGTGTTGTTATTATGTTAGATGTATTGTAAGTTACAGTGAAATGTTTCTACAGGTTGAACATAGTTTGGGGTATTTTTTCAAAGGCAGTGTCGTGTTAGAATCAAAATAATAAATGCCTCCCTGTATGTTAATCAATGATAAACAAACATCTTTCAGATGCCTAGAAAATCATGAGTATTATCAAAGTCATGATTTAATTACTATGCATCTGAACTCCTGGCTGTATGTTAATTGACAATAACATACAGGGACACTTTTATTATTTCTTAATTCACTGCGTTTTATATGCACTTCATTGTTAGTAACAGCATTTTCTATGTTAGGCAGATAATTAATGTGAGATATTTGTATTGAAGCAGCTCATTAGTTTAGTTTAAACTTACTTATTTAATACAAATTGAAGACTTTAATTCTTGCAACTTATATTTACATGTTTACAGATTTTGGGGTTTTAGACATGTTTTTGTCTGTAAATAATTACTTAACAATATCTGTTTTGTATACAGATCATTTGGACCTTATAAAAGTCAGCATGTTTCATAAATGCTATCAGTATCGTACATGTCTGTCTGTTTCTACAGATTATTTGGACATGAAACATCAACACTATCAACAATATCAGTATATTACAGTATCTGTAATGGAAATATGATGTCTCAAGATAACTAGCATTACCTGTACCTGTCTGTCTAGTTCTACAGATCATTTAATAACAGTATATTTCAGTCTCTGTAAGTGTCTGTTCATATGTCTCAAGATAACTAGCATTATCTGTACAAGTCTGTCTAGTTCTACAGATCATTTAATAACAGTATATTTCAGTCTCTGTAAGTGTCTGTTCATATGTCTTAAGATAACTAGCATTATCTGTACAAGTCTGTCTAGTTTTACAGATCATTTAATAACAGTATATTTCAGTCTCTGTAAATGTCTGTTCATATGTCTTAAGATAACTAGCATTATCTGTACAAGTCTGTCTAGTTTTACAGATCATTCAATGACAGTATATTTCAGTCTCTGTAAGTGTCTGTTCATATGTCTCAAGATGACTGGCAGTATCTGTACATGTCTGTCATTCAATAACAGTATATTTCAGTCTCTGTCAATGTCTGTTCATATGTCTCAAGATAACTAGCATTATCTGTACAAGTCTGTCTATTTCTATAGATCATTCAATAACAGTATATTTCAGTCTCTGTCAATGTCTGTTCATATGTCTCAAGATCTAGCATTATCTGTACAAGTCTGTCTATACATTCAATAACAGTACATTTCAGTCTCTGTAAATGTCTGTTCATATGTCTCAAAATAACTAGCATTATCTGTACATGTCTGTCTATTTCTACAGATCATTTGGCCATGAAGCATCTACACTACCTCCATTAGATGATGATGAAGACACTGGTGCTAGTGTTTCTCAAAATGAACAAAATGATATCACTTCAACATCTCACATACAGACAGATGGTAAGTTGGTAACTTCAGTGAAATTTACACCTGACTACTGAATTTCTAAAATGGACCGTTCCATCACTTAGTTTTGACAGTACCATTTATTTATCACAGGGATGCTCCCTGAAAATTCGCTAAGTGAATAGCAGACAGTGTAGATCATGATCAGACGGCACACGAGTGCCGATTACTTATAGCCAACCCTGGTTGTATTGGCAAAAGGTGCATGGTTCAAACATCTAAAGGCGCTTAATTCATTGGCAGCGAATGAGTCAGCCTTTGAAACCAGTGGCCAGATGTGCAGTCTGATCATGATATGCACTGTTTTGCTTTTCAGACAATAAATTTACAGTGAATACCCCTTTGAACAAGTTATGGTATCATCCAAATTGAAAGACGGACAGATCCATTTTAGATATTAAGCTGAGTAAGTAATAATATGTAATCTTAAAAAAGGATGTCATTGAGGGTTGATCAGTAAAGACAGTTTTGTGGTCAACCCTTGATATTTCTGTGCTTCATAGACAGAAATCAGACAGTGTCGCAGAGGTAGCTCGTTCAGATAAGGATCGATGGGTCCTGGGTTCGATCCCTACCATAGCCATATCGGTAGTGTCCTTAGGCTAGACACAAATAGTTCCACTTTGCCTCTCTCTTCGAGGTTGACTCCATCTGGAATGAGTTTCGAGAGCGATTAATATAAGTTGTAATAACTTGTTTGGCATTCGAGAATGAATGAATTAGTATAAATAAATCAAATCAGACAGAACTTTCAAATTTTTTTTTTTCGTGGCGATAATAGTCCTTCATGTTAATGCTGTATTTAGTTAAGTTATGAAACGCCTTTAGAAGGAATTTTTAATATAAGTATAAAAGGTAGGTGTAGTGGAATCAAAGACCACTAAGAACAAATGTTGATAGCCTGTACAGCTATACATTAAAGAAACACACTGTAATTCCTTGTTTGTATAGTTGTGTTTATGCATTTCCTTACTAATAACGACCTGATCCCTTTGCCTTTTCTATTTCATATAGGCACTCCGTTACATCAGAATTCTGACGAGACTGTTGAAATGCAAACACTTTCTGCTCAGCGAAAAGGCATGTCGCCAAAGAAGACTCAAGATGTGCTCATGCCCAAAAATTCACCGATTAAGAACAATGCCGTGTCTCCAGCACGAAAACGGAACGTCACTTTTCTGCGATCCCTATCTGATAAAGCGTATCTAGACTCCACGGGAATACCGTTACAAAATCGAAGATTACTGTTGAACCATGAAAACGGCTTACATATCATTGACGGGGAAAACTTTAGATATTACGTGGGTGTCATAGATTTCTTTACACAGTTCCGTTGTCGGCAAAGGGTCGCAAAATTTTTCAAAGATATTAAAACATGTTGCGGCAATCATTCCACTGAGCCGCCTGACGTTTACGCAGAGAGATTTTATCAATTTATTTGTGATAGAGTTGTTTGATGAAGTGTTTAGTGGTGTTACGTTTCATTTGTGTTGTTCTAGTGAAAGGTTTACGCAGAAGGATTTTATCAATTTATTTGTGATAGAGTTGTTAGATGAAATGTTTAGTGGTGTTAGGTCTCATTTCTGTTGTTTTAGTGAGAGGTTTAAAAAATTAAGGGTTGAGCGGAATACAGTTGTAAAGGACTTGAGGTCTGCGGCCTACTTCTCTATATAACAGTGAAAAAGCAAAAAAAAATGTTCAAAATTTGCAATATTTCCAATAAGGCAATTTTGTCCAACTTTTGTTCATAACTATTGTTGGCCAAAAATAGATACATTTCAACCTTCGTAAGAGGTTACCTGTATGAAGCATTAACAGTCATACCTGTGTCATAGACCATCAAGATTTTGGACAGCATGTTGTTGTTTGTACAAAATGTACTCATTAAATATCCAGAAAATCAGTGAAAATCTTTTTTGACATTTTTTCCTAATCAAAAATTAAGAATCTGACGTTCAGTGAGGTTTTCCGAGAAAATCCACTCAAGATATTGAAAAATCGAAATAAACGAAGTCAAGATAACGGATTTGGACTGTGTTTATATTTCTCAACAAGGGAAGTAACTCATTATATCTCATTATTGACATGTTTTCAAATGATTTTACTGTGTTTTCAACAACTTATTGACCATAACTCAATGCAGAGATTTTGAAGGGTTATATAACTTGAAGGATTAAAATGAGTTTCACTATCACATTATCCTGCATGTCCTGTACAAAGTTTTGCTAGTACAATTCATTTAGGATAATGTGGCAGTGATGTAACAGAAGGATCCAATATGACATTTTTGTATTGTGTTGATTTTTTTGTAAATGTAATGATTAAATCTTTTCTTGTATGTACAATCTACCTTTCTATTCAGTGGTGGTGAACTTTTGTGTACACATATATCTATTCATTTCACTATCACAATATCCTAAATTAACTGTAGGAATTTTATTTTACACTGTCTAGGTTTTGTTGTGAAGTGTTTACTCAGAATCAAATTATGGAGGAAGAAATAAATCAAACTTTATATTTTGTATTAAGATTTTGTATTTTACTAATTAATTGTTATTGTTATACATATCTATGCTCTTTGCTCAGGCTTGTACTTATTAAGTGCTTTTATATTGTTGTTGTTGTTGATATTCTGTAAGTTATTTTATTTATGATTCATGGCATGGTATTGCATCAATGTTGGCTTTCTGTCTGTATGAGCTTTTCTTAATATTTAGACAGACTTTGATAGAACTTTCCTGAATTTCTACAACACATTACTGTATCCACAAGTAATTATTTTCAGGGTTCAGCAGAGGATTTAGAAACAAGGAGAGCAAAATTTGTTTGTTTTTTTAATGAGAAGTCATCAGCCAAAACAGAATATTTTCTTTTCTATTTTTCGGTAAATCAGCCTTTTCAGTTGAAAATGAAGTCAGACAACTTTTGGAGACTATTTCTCAAACTTGGTAGACTATTTCTCGCAAGGCAATCCCCAGATTGTTTATGTAAATGCTGAGCAGAAATTAGCTCGTTAATTACCTTGCTAATTAGCAAAGGCAGTAAAGGGCTCAAGAGCTCAACTACTGGGTGCTTTTCAGTGTTTCCCTCCCATCTAGAGATGAACTGGTTTGAACCTCAGAGGTAGTCCTGCATGTATAGATGCTAAACAACGGGCACATTAAAGAACCATGGTGTCTATTCTTAAAGTGCTAGGGTCTGGTACCCGGATTCCCTTGTACCTGTGTCTGTCTCTTCAACCTACTCCTGTAAGGGGTCGTGGCAGTTTCACCTATGGAGAAATCCTGTGGCAGGCCGGAACTAGAAACAATAAAACAAAAGACTACTAGGATGTATTGAAATTTATGTTTCGGGTTAGGGCTTTTAGGTCTGGCTGTCTGAAGTTGAACTTTGTTAGTCTTAAATTTATGTCTGGCTGTCTCAAGTTAAGCTCATACTGCCCGAAGCTTTGTCTGTCTGATGATGAGGTCTGGCTCCCAGATTTTGAGCTCTGATTTAAAAGTTAAGCTCTGGCTGTCTGAAGTTAAACTCTGGCTGTCTGAAGTTAAGCTCTGACTGTCTGAAGTTAAGCTCTGACTGTCTGAAGTTAAACTTTGGCTGTCTGAAGTTAAACTCTGGCTGTCTGAAGTTAAGCTCTGGCTGTCTGACTGTCTGAAGTTAAACTTTGGCTGTCAAACTGCCAGCTGCTTCTTTTGATTGAATTTTTCAATGTGTTTAAATTTTGTCGTTTCAGTTTAATTTTAACCTGCGTCACATGTATTGTACGCTATTTTTATACCCCAACGAAGTTTGGGGGGGTATAAAGGAGTCACCTGGTTGTTGGTTGGTCGGTCAGTCAGGCGGGCAATTTGGGCGGTTGGTTCGGCGGTCTGTTGCATTTTCCTTGTCCGGAGCATAACTTGAAAACTGCTAGTTGGAATTCAATACAACTTCATACAATGGTCAAGCACATTGAGAGGAAGTGCAGTGCACAAGAACCATAACTCCATCTTGACTCATTTCAGAGTTATTGCCCTTTGTTACTTTTCCTTGTCTGGAGCATAACTTGAAAACTACTGGTGGGAATTCAATACAACTTCACACATTGATCAAGCACAATAAGAGGAAGTGCAGTGCACAAGAACCGTAACTCTATCTTGAGTAATTACAGAGTTATTACCCTTTGTTACTTTTCCTTGTCCGGAGCATTACTTGAAAACTACTGGTTGGAATTCAATACATCTTCATACAATGGTCAAATACATTGAGAGGAAGTGCAATGCACAAGAACCATAACTCTTTCTTGACTCATTACAGAGTTATTGCCCTTTTTTACTTTTCCTTGTCCAGAGCATTACTTGAAAACTGCTGGTTGGAATTCAATACAACTTCATACAATGGTCTAGCACAATGAGAGGAAGTGCAGTGTTTAAGAACCATAACTCTATCTTGAGTATTTACAGAGTTATTGCTCATTTTTACTTTTCCTTGTTGCAGAGCATAACTTGAAAACTGCTGGTTTGAATGCAGTACAACTTCATACAATGGTCCAGCACAATGAGAGGAAGTGAAGTGTACAAGAACCATAACTCTATCTTGACTAATTACAGAGTTATTGCCAAGAACAGTATTTCTATTTAGTTTGTTTTTGCAAGGTATTCTGTTACTACGAACTTCCTCAGTTTATAAAGCAGTCTTTCGGGGGTATTAATCACGTTTAGTGATAGGTCTAGTTTATGTTATTGTCAAGGTATAATGTATTAAATATATGTGAACTGTGTGATATCTATGAAAATGTACATGAACTGTGTGACATCCATAGAAATAATGTCCATGAACTGTGTGAAATCCATGGAAATATCCATAAACCATGAGATATCCATGGAAATATGCATCAACTGTGTGATATCCATGGAAATATACATTACCTATGTGATATCCATGAAATATACATGGCCTATGTGATATCCACGGAACAGCTCACTTGTTTTTTGTGAAAGTCAAGAACTTCTTTTGTTATAATCATGATATTTTTGCCACAGGTAGGCAATTGTAGTTAGATATTATTGTAGAATATATTAAGTTTGGTACTTTGAAATGTTATTATTTTAGTTTACCATGACTATGATGCCATGTTTAAAATGTGACAGTCCATCTTTTAGAGCACAGGGTTCCGCTAAAATCATGAAACTTTGCAAGACATCTGTGATATTGGTGCCATACCTCATTCATTCAAAAAAGTATTTACACAAGACCTTATATTAAATATGAAAAATTTAAAATGAATTGTTAAAGAAACATGAAATGTTACTGGTATTTTTTTCAGATTTTGGCTGCCATCTTGGATTCTGAGTGTTTGTGAAAAAAAAAATTATTTTTAAGAAGTCAGTTTTCATAAACTTTAGACGTAAAGCTGTTAAATGACACTGACTATCAAAAGCCTTAAAGGCCAAGGAATATTTGTTTGGTGTTGTCCTTTTCTTTAATTTTGCCATGGAGAACAATTTGAATTGTTAGATACCTTTTATTCCTCCTAAGACTGAAGAGCATTCAGATATTTTAAAATGAATTTTATTATATAAACTAAAACAATGTTTTTGACATTTATCTGTTTTCAATCAAAATCACCTCAGTAGTTAGTTAACACATACAAAAATCTAGCAAAAAAAGACTTGCTGACCTTCCTTATTGAAGTAAAATAATTTTATTTATTTTGTATGTGTTGTTTTTGTTGTGTCTTGTTTCTTGCATCGAAAATAATTTTTGGTGTATAATTTGTTATTGAATATTTATTTTTACATACTGAAATATCCGAGATAATTAAAATAAATGTGAAACCTATTATTGTGTGTAGACATAGTTTTCTTTTACAAAAGCACAGAAGAGTATTCATGAAGACAGAGAAACATGTTGCTTGATTAACTCACCTGAAGTATAGGCTACAGTAAGCCATTTTGATTACTTTTTTCTGGTATATATTAGGGGAATATATCTTACACTTTTTGCCCTACTTCTTGCAGTAAATCCAGGGATTGTATATACAAATCTAACAATATAAATGCGTTGAAACTTAATCGGATAAATCCTGTTTAAAACTGGTCAAAATATTTTCGGGAAAGAAATCTCTTTCTTTCGAAAAGAGGTCGTCAGTAAGGGCCAGACTCGATCTACTGGACTGTTCCGAACTTCTGAGTAAGCTTTGTGAAAATCAAGATTTTAGAATATTTGGCTGTAGCACAATTGGTTTTCCCACAGCATGGCTTAGTTGCAGATTACCTATCAGTACAGAGCGATTTTTGTGAAAATCCCATGGAAAATATGACCTGTAGTGTTAGTAAGGTTTTACAACTAGAAAATGTTTTTGAAAGTAAACACGTCTCCCCAACTGAATAGCTGTAGTGGAAAATTACTGTCACTGTGACCTTTACCTTTGATCTACTGACCCCAAAACAGTAGAAATCATCTATTTTGGTAAAACCAATCAGCACATGAAGTATGAAGAGTGAGTCATATATGGATTTCTTAATTATTGAGCAGAAACAATTTTCAGAGTTTGGGTCATTGTGACCTTTGGCCTGCTGACCTCAAAAACAATGTGGATCTCCTCAGTAAGACGAATCCACCTACAAAGTGTGAAGACTATGGATCATATCTTATTGAGTGGAAACAATTTTTAATGTTTGGGTCACTGCAACTTTGATCTTTGACCCCAACAACAATAGGGATAACCTATTTTATAAGACCAATCATCCTATGAAGTTTGAAGACAGAAAGTCCTTGTGAAGTTAGCCCCGACAGATTATGAAATAAAGCACTAGAAGAACTTAACCCTTTCCCTTCAGACTTTTTGAAGTGGACTTGTCTACCTTAATTTCAGTTCAGTAGATCTACAAGAGGGCAATGATGGTCCTATATGCCTCACCCAAATACTTGTGCACTTACCTGGTGGGTGTCGTCAATTTTGACCCCAGAGGCATGATTTGAACAAAGTAGGTGGAAGACCACTAGACAATGTTACATACCACATATCTAAGCTCAGATTTTTAAAGCTTTTTCTATACCTAACAATCCCATTGGCAGGGAAAAATTTGACCTTAGGGGCATGATTTGAACCCGCTTTAAAGAGGTCCACTATACACTGTTACACACGAAATATCTAGGCTCTAAACCTTGTGGTTTTGGAGAAGATTTTTAAAGGTTTTCCTATATACCTCTTTGTAAAACAAGTGACCCGCTGGGTGGGGCCAATATTGGTCCCAGGGGCATAATTTGAATAAACTTTGAAGACGTCTACTAGGCAATGCTACATACTAAATATCTAAGCTCTAGGCCGTGTGGTTTCAGAGAAGATTTTTTTTTTTTTGGCCTCTTGATTTTGCTTGCTTATAAAACAAACTTTGAAGTTAAGGGCACACAAGACTTTAACTAGGAATTTCTAAGTACAAATCAAGAAACAATTTCACAGAGTTATCTTCTCTTCTACAGATAGGTCTCATGATGGTATATTTGAACTCCAATCTTTCAAAGTAATATCTCAAATGGTTAAGTCAACAAGTGGATAACAATGAATACTTAACCAAGATATCTAAGCTCGATAAAGGGCCTTAATTCTTAAAACAAATCCTTGAAGAGTTACCTTCTCTTGCCTACGATGGGGTAATGAGTATATAAGTACCCAACTTTCAAAGTAATATCTCAAATGGTCAAGTCAACAAGTGGACAAGACTGAAAATTTTAACTGAGTTTCTAAGTCAAAAAAGGGCCATAATTCAAATAAAAACCTTGACAGAATTACCTTCTCCTGTCCATGTTTTGGGATCATGATGGTTTACAAGTATTCCAACTTTCAAATTAATATCTCAAACGGTTTAGTCAAAAAAATGGACTGGTACGAAAAACTTAACCAAGATTCTAAGTCGATAAAGGGCCTTAATTTTTAAGACAAATCCCTGACAGAGTTACCTTCTCTTGCCTACAGATGGGGGTAATGATGTAAACAAGCATTCAAAGTTTCAAAGCAATATCTCAAAGGGTTAAGGCAATAAGTGGATTTTACCCATATTCAATGTATTTTCTAAGTAAACTAGAGCTATCACTAAATGTGATTAATACCCCCAAAAGACTGCTTTATAAACTGAGGAAGTTCATAGTAACAGAATACCTTGCAAACAAACTAAAAAGAGATATTGTTTTTGGCAAAAATTCTGTAATTTTTCCAGATAGAGTTATGGTTCTTGTACACTGCACTTCCTCTCAATGTACTTGACCATCGTATATAGTGGTATTGAATTCCAACCAATAGTTTTGGAATTATGCTCTCGGACAAGTAAAAGTAACAAAGGGCAATAACTCTGAAATATGTCAAGATAGAGTTATTGTTCTTTTCAACTGCACTTCCTCTTATTGTGCTTGACCATTGTATGAAGTTGTATTGAATTCCAATCAGTAGTTTTCGAATAATGCTCTGGACAAGGAAAAGTAACAAAGGGCAATAACTCTGTAATTAGTCAAGATGGAGTTATGGTTCCTAAGCACTGCACTTCCTCTCAATGTGCTTGACCATTGTATGAAGTTGTATTGAATTCCAACTAGTAGTTTTCGAATTATGCTCCGGACAAGGAAAAGTAACAAAGGGCAATAACTCTGAAATGAGTCAAGATAAGAGTTTTGGTTCCTTTCTCAATGTACTTGACCATTGTATGAGGTTGTATTGAATTCCAACCAGTAGTTTTCAAGTTATGCTTCCGGACTAAAAACTAACAAGGGCAATAACTCAGTAAATACTCAAGATAGATTTATAGTTCTTGCACACTGCACTTCCCCTGATTGTGCTTGATCATTGTATGAAATTGTATTGAATTCAAACCGGTTGTTTTCAAGTTATGCTCCGGACAAGAAAAAGTAACAAAGGGCAATAACTCTGTAATTAGTCAAGATGGAGTTATGATTTTTGTACACTGCACTTCCTCTCAATGTGCTTGACCATTGTATGAAGTTGTATTGAATTCCAACAAGTAGTTTTCAAGTTATGCTCCAGACAAGGAAAAGTAACAAAGGGCAATAACTTTGTAATTAGTTAATATGGAGTTATAGTTCTTGTGCACTGCACTTCCTCTCAATGTGCTTGACCATTGTATGAAGTTGTATTGAATTCCAACTAGTAGTTTTCAAGTTATGCTCCGGACAAGGAAAATGCAACAGACTGCCCGACCGACCGCCCCCCCCCCCCCCCCGACCAACACGGGTGACTCCTATAATAAAAGGGGCAATTTTTGGTCAAAGACCTTGACAGAGTTATCTTACTCTTGTCTGTTGATGTAGGTCTCATGATGGTAAACAAGTACTGGTTACTTTCAAAGCAATACCTCCAATGGTTTTGAAATAAACATGGTGGTACGAGAAAACTTAACCAAGCTCAATACACTTTCTAAGTCAAAAGGTAGATAATTCTGTCAAAAACCTTGACAGACTTTTGTGCTCTTGTCTGTAGATGGAGGTTATGATGGTAAACAAGTATGACAACTTTCAAAGCCATACCTCTAATACTTTTCAAAAAGTGGGTTAGTACAAAAAGTTGACCAAGGTGTGAACAACGCCGACACTGGTAGGCAAGAGCCCCCTTTCTTGAAAAGTCGAGCTAAAAGGAGCCATAATTTTTAAAAAAACCTTGACAGAGTTATCTACTCTTGTCTGTTGATGTGGGTCATGATGGTAAACAAGTATTGTTAGTTTCAAAGCCAATACTTCAAAGGGTTTTGAAATAAAGTGAGGCGTTACAAATACTACCTCAATGCATTTTCTAAGTAAAAAGGGCCATACTTCTGTCAAAAACCTTGACAGAGTTATGTACTCTTGTCTGTAATTGGAGGTAATGATGGTAAACAAGTATGGTAAGTTTCAAAGCCATACCTCTAATAGTTTTGAAATAAAGTGGGGTGGTACGAAAAACTTAACCAAGGTGTGACACCAACGTGGACACCGACGCGAGTAGGATAGCTCCCCTTTTCTTTGAAAAGTCGAGCTAAAAAGTAACAGTTCAGAGAGACTCAGACTGAACAATGAAAAATGAAAATTGTGATCACACAACACTGATGTGCAAAGGAAGACTCACTTGCCAACAGTAGGGAAGAGTTAATTCGGAAATCAACCCCATTTTTTCGTGAAAAAAGTTTTACATGTAATTTCTGACAATGACATATTGAATGGTTATCACAGAACAGACTAGTCTCTTTCTGCATTTCACTCTACAGTCAATGATTCAGTTTAGACTAAATCTTCTGCCATTGCTCAAAAGGATCTTTGCGGACACTTAATTAACTTAAAGGGTTTCTACTTTGGGTCAAGGGTCTACAAAGGCTGCAAGACACCGATTAAACATAAAATACATTAGCTGAGGGATGGTTTAGAGGTTTGGGTATCTGCCGCTCATCCCACTGGGGTTAGGACCGTCCCTTTTTCCAGGAAGCAGATTCAAGAGTGACTCAATAAGCTTCAAGCTTTCTTCACGATTGAGCTTAAATAAAATAAATTAGTATAAACTCACATAAAATAAAGTAAACAATGAATTTTTACATTTATTAATCATAGTAATCAACTGAACTTGCTAGCAGAAACAAGAGATAAAGCACATTATGAAATACACAAATCAACTGCTTAGAATAAGAAGGTTGTAAGTGCAAAACACAATTTTTCAAGAACTCATGAACTGAGAACAGCAGAAATGCAATGTTATGAAATTCAAAATCTATAAATAGAATATGCTTTTCAAAATCTACTTATGACCATTTGTTGGTACACAAAAATAAATTCAGCAAAAACTGTTCTGGTCAAAGTATTAAGTCGCTACTGTCTCATTATACGGCCTATCGAACAAATTTAACAAGCAGATCTCATTTATAGGTCAGAAAAGGTCATAAGTAAGACTTGCCACCTTTCAAAGACATTGAAATTTAGCCTGCAGTACAGTATCCTTTCTTATTTTACGATCAGTATGACCTGGATATGTACTATTTAGCTCTTCAACCTAGGAGAACCTTGCCCTGCCAAATTCCTAAAATGGACTGGTTCATCTTTCAAATTGGACTGTTCCCGCAAACTGTGTAGATTATGATCAGGCAACACAGATATACAGGCCAATCATGATCTACACTTGTCACAAAGGCAGAATCACTTGTGGTAAGCAATGTAAAGGTTCTAGCAGGGACAACATTTAGTTGATTTGTATATAGGATGACTCCAAACAAGATGTCGGTAAATACAAAACAGATTTCTGAAACAGAAATGAAAATGAACTCTAAATAGAATCACAGAAAGTAAGGCAGGTTAACTAGGCCTGTATGTCAATATTTCTTTCTTCTGGAACAAAAACTTCCAGAAGATTTTTAAAATCATTTCTTACACTCCGAAAAAGCTTTCAAAGTATCATATCACACAGGATGAAAGAAATAGCCATTTTTTCAGCTTCAATAATTGACACTAAGAAGATGATTCAAAACCAGCTACAAATTGAAGTCAATAACTTTGCACAGTGATAGATGGGTAAAATGTCATGGCAGAACATATGGAATACAAGTTTTTGAACACAATATTGCATTCATGTTTAATATAGTTTTCATCTCCCCAAAAAAAACGAGAGATCAAGAAAAGGAATGAATTCAAATTCATTTGAAGTCTTGGGCACTGAACTTTGGCCTACTTACTGTCTGGCCAAATTAAATCTGAGGTTGGCAATTTGTTTTTAATTTTAGGCTACAATTTTGTAACAACTGAGAGGGGCAGAAATTCTATTCATTTTCATTTCACTGTTTTCACCCCTTGTAGAAACCACCTCTAGATACCGGCATATATGCATTACCCCTCCCACACAAAGATTTTCATAAATGAAGAGAACATATCTCTGCCATATAGATGTCTGAAATGTGAAAACAGAGATAACCTTGCCCTGAAATTATGCAAATCAATACTTTGGCCTTCCCTATTAAGAAAACAAGAAACAAACAAAATCATTGCTTTGGTCTTCCCAACCAAGAAAACAAGTAAAGAAATGGCACAGCAATAATATTAAACGAACAATCCCCTATACATGTATGTGAAAACATGAGCCCAGTGTACCTTAAAAAGCAACTAATACAGTCCAACCTCCAGATACAACACCTTAGAGCATCAACCTCCCCAAAAATACACACATTTTCTTTCCTATTGTATCAATTAAATAAGTAGCTGACCTCTAAAGAGCAACACCTCTCTACAACAAACACATTTCTGTGTTCCTAAAGGTGTTCACTCCGGAGAGGTTTCACTGTACAAATACAAATACCACTGAAACTAACTTTTCTTCAAATTACAACCACTTCATATCAAGAATCATATATCAAAATGTTCCTTTCACAACTGAAATTATCAATTCAATTTAAATACTATCCCCAGCTGTCACTTATCTCACTCTGTACAGGTTTTACAGCAGTGATTCCAGACAGCAAAACTTTTGCTGGTTTTTCTTGTTAATATTAAAATGAAAACTTTGTGCATGAAATCAGTCTTTCATAAAGATCTAAACTAAAATCTACAAAATACAATTTTGGCGGCTACAGAGTGAATAGCTCTATCTCCACTGCCATTATACAGTCAAACCTGTGAACAAACACCACCTACTGGAAGAAGCTTAACAGTCCTTGATTAAAGGGGGTCTTCTTTCAGGGGTGTTTCTAATTTAGATGAATACTTGAAAGTTTTCTGTCCATTTGTCTTTATTTCCCATGCAGTTTTTATTCAGAGGTGGTCTTTAACACATGTTTATCTGTATTAATGCTGGATTAAGACTAACAGGTACTTACTGTGACCACAGTATGTCTAGACATTTCATTCAAACTTATCAATATATTCCCCCACCCCACTCTCATATTTCTCGGTTCACAGTGTGTTTATTAAGGCATATATAGCACTATCTATACATTAACTGTGTTATATCACTTATAACTGTGTACTATAACTATGGGTATCAACTATCACAATCCAAATACTGAGCACAATCTTGGTAATAAATAAGCATGGAAACCAAAAAATATACAATAAATAATCATTAACAAAAAGACAAAAAATAAACAAATGAGACATTTCAGTTATTTCAGATCACAACATCAATAAACAAAAATAGTTAATTGCATGTATATATCCTATTGTAAACACAACATAATAAATAATATACTGTATATGCCCACTTATAAGACACACTCACTTATAAGACGCATCATGTACAAGTAAAATAAAGAATCAGATTGATTGTTGACTTATGAACTGGTTTTCCAGTTGACTATACAGTACAGTTGTCATAGATTATGATATGGACTCACCAAATTTTAAGGGCTCAACTAAGTTGTTAAACAGACAGTCCCTAAAACTGGTGTCAAATTAAATAGCGTTTTATCATATGTTGCAGTACCATAAAACATTCAATAATCTATGAAAAGCTGTTCTTGTACAATTACTGGGTGTATAGCGATTTATTACAGGTCTCTATGTTGATTATTTGTGCTAAAATCAGTCATTTTTCAATATACAATGTATGTTGTTCTGTAAAATTGTTTTTATTTATCATTTTATGTTCATTAAACACATTGACTATGTTTGTAGAATATAATCTGCTAGATATACGAAGTTTCCATTTAAGTGTAAATAATATCACATGGTTAGCTAACCTTTGGTCTCTTTCGAGATCATGACTTTGTCACACATATAAGATACAGGTGGTTTATTTGGTAATTAGCAAAATGAGAGGTGACATAAAACATGAATACAGTGAAAGTTAAACCATACATCTGTAGGATTTCATAATAATAAAGTTTTAAAGTTTAGATGTATATGAATGAACAAGAAATTACCTTGTTTATAGTTCACACGACTGTTTGAGGATTGTTCAGTATTATATTGAGACATGGATTGCAGTAAACAACAATCAATGAAAAAAATAAATATACCATGTTCAATGCGACTATCACTATGTGAGGAGATCTAAATAAAGAATGTAAAGCATTTAGCATGTAAATATTTGACGAGAAAAAAATATGGGTATATACAAAAATGTACTATGACTGAATATAGATACACGTTGTATGTAACAGGTGTAAAACATTCTAATATATTGCCATTCAACAAGCATTGTAATTCATTTCCCTAAGAATTGTTGAACTCTAATCTCATTCTATTTGTAAAATTGATTTGTCCATCTTTAAATTGAGACAGTAAAATTAATTGTTCAAAGGATCTTCCACTGAAAAATACTAACTAAAGAGCCACCAATGCAGATCATGATCAGACGTCCCCAGTCATTTAGGCAGCATCATTTGCCATCAGCATGGTCATGCTTAAGGAAATGCCACTCAGAACTACACTCCAAACCTATGTTCTATACACACCAGTATTAAACTACAGCTTTTACTTCATTTTGTTGTATCCTTTAGCACACTGTCTAACTCAGTTTGACTAACTCACATTTCACTGTATAGATGTATAGATTATATGGTGTATTATACAATTATAGACTAATGTTGAAGTCAATAGTTCTGCAGATCTGTTAAAAAGTGACACTGACCAAGGGCAAAGTCCTCATAAAAAGTAGTGAAAATATGAGAACATATCATAGAAATGCATCTTGAAATCTGTGCAGGTCTACATGTTATTATCTACACATACTTTTGCAGACCCGGCATGTGATTGCTATCAGCCAATCAGGATCAAGTATTTACTATAGGTATACAATATATTGTTTTCATTTGGCAACTTATTACATTTGTTCTATAAATAACTGATACCCAGACTTTTTTCTGGTAACATAAATGGAAAAAAATTGTGATTTTGGCCATTCATGCAATATTTACACACAAAAAACGACTAAAATGTCTTAGCCATGTATACCTTACTGTTCACATTAACTTAATCAAAATATTAAACTTGTAAGTAAGAACTGTAATTGGATTTTTAAAGAATACTATGTACAAAAAATCCCATATCACTTTGGCAAACTACAACATACATTACAAGATCAAATTAATGCAACAAACTTGCATACTTCAAACATGTAAGTAAGTAGCATGGCGTATGAAATGCTCTGTAAATTCTATGGAGAATAATGAGTATTCCAATAATTTGTTTATTTAACAGTATCTTATTTTACATGCTTGCGTAATATTTCAGAGTTCCCTTTTCATGTGTGACCACTTCCAACTCCATATCAAATTTTTCATCATAAAATCTGCACTTCGTTACTTCTGCACTTGTCAAAAGTTTTGCACAGGTATCAAACCACTAAAACAAGAAACTGGTACATCTGTAAACTGTAACGACTACACAGGGAGAGCCCAGCAGGTGACAGTTTTGTCGGCGCTGGTTGAGACGGGCAACGCGAGCTGGTTTGGATGCCATCTACACTGTATGACTTTGTCTCGGTGCTCAGCTACTATCACACTTGGTAGAGGCTTATATAGGTCACCTGAAACAGATCATATACAAATATTTTACTGTTACCAGACAAATACTGTTGTTACCTTTTCACTCTCTTGACAGTTTATTTATAGTTAAAAAATTGAAAAGTGAAGATGACTATGATCACACTGGCAGTTGCCCATAAAACAAGAGGGCCAAGATGGCCCTATATCACTCACCTTGGTACAAGTCCACTTGCCTGGTGGAAGATCACTGTTATATACCAAATAAGTTTTCCTATATACGCCTTTGTAAAACAAATGACCCTCCCCGGGCACAGTCAATTTTGACCCCAGGGGCATAATTTGAACAAACTTTGAAGAGGTCTACTAGGCAATGCTACATGCTAAATATCTAAGTTCTAGGCCTTGTGGTTTCAGAGAAAAAGATTTTTAAAGTTTTCCCTATATAAGCCTATGTAAAACTAAGTGACCCCTGGTGCGGGGTCAATTTTGACCAGGGGGTCACAATTTGAAAAATCTTGGTAGAGGTCCACTAGCCAATGTTACATGCCAAATATCTTAGCTCTAGGCCTTGTGGTTTCAGAGAAGAAGATTTTTAAAGTTTTTACTATATAGGCAGTAAAATTAATATTAACCCCGTGACCCCCTGCTTTTCAATTTTGATGCGAGGGTCATTATTTGAACAATCTTGGTAGAGGTCCACTAGCCAATGCTACATGCCAAATATCTTAGCTCTAGGCCTTGAGGTTTCAGAGAAGAAGATTTTAAAAGTTTTTCCTATATATTCCTATGCAAAACTAAGTGACCCCCAGTGCGGGGTCAATTTTGACCAGGGGGTCATAATTTGAACAATCTTGGTAGAGGTCCACTAGCCAATGCTACATGCCAAATATCTAAGCTCTAGGCCTTGTGGTTTCAGAAAAGAAGATTTTTAAAGTTTTTCCTATATTTTCCTATGCAAATACTAACTGACCTTACAGGGTCAATTTTGACCTGGGGGTCACAATTTGAACAATATTGGTAGAGGTATACTAGCCAATGCTACATGCCAAATATCTAAGCTCTAGGCCTTGTGGTTTCAGAGAAGTTTTTTAAAGTTTTCCCTATATAAGCCTATGTAAAACTAAGTGACCCCCCTTTTCAATTTTGACCCGGGGTCATAATTTGAACAATCTTGGTAGAGGTCCACTAGACAATGATACATGCCAAATATCTTAGCTCTAGGCCTTGTGGTTTCAGAGAAGAAGATTTTTAAAGTTTTCCCTATATATGCCTATGCAAAAACTAAGTGCCCACCTGCGCAGGGGTCAATTTTGACCCGGGGGTCATAATTTGAACAATCTTGGTAGAGGTCCACTAGACAATGCTACATGCCAAATATCTAAGCTCTAGGCCTTGTGGTTTCAGAGAAGAAGATTTTTAAAGTTTTTCCTATTTGTTGCCATAGCAACCAGAGTTCTGCATGGAATGGAATTCTTTGAACAATTTTGGTAAAGCTTCATGCAAGGAACATTCCTGCATAGTTTCATCAACATTGGCCTAGAGGTTTCAGAGGAGATGTCATTTGAATCAAAATGTTGACGGACGACGGACAATCATTGATCAGAAAAGCTCACCCTGGCGTAGCCAGGTGAGCTAAAAAGCTTGTTTCAAACAGCAATTTTGAAAGATCATGTGTATTATGCCAGACTGTAATACACGCGTTGTAAAGGTTGTTACACAACCTGTCTTAAAGCAGCCAATGGCTAGATAGCTTCCTCATATAAAAGTATGACAACTGAAACAAAGTCATGGTCACTTAACTTTTAAACTATTCAAAAGAAATGATTTTATTCTACCAGATACTCTAAATGGGGAGACTAGATTCTTTTTGATTTGTATGATATTCATATCTGGGGGTGTATATATCACAAAATGATATAGAGTATGAGTCCTACCATGTAAGTCTGTGAGAACAAGATTCTTGTCATACGATCCTGTCAACAGGTAGAATGCATTCATAGAGAATCGCGCAGAGCGACAGTCTTCTGAATGTGCGCGGAAACTCTGTATGGCTCGTACACTCCGGATATCATACAACATCACTGAGCCGTCTTCGTGTCCAGATGCAAGAAGTCTCTCTGACGGGTCAACACACACTGATGCAAACGGGCTTCCTGTTTATTAGAAAATAAATCTTATAAACATCGTAAACAGTTGGACAGTTGGAATTTGAAAAAGCCATGCTGTAGTTTGCGCATTTTGTAAATAGTGATCAATGCCAAGTAGGGCTTAACAACACCGATACACAGGAACTTGGTTTTAGGTATCATCCAAAAGACCATTAGTTATGTTAGTGGAGGAGCCAGGGTACAATCCCTGGATTACCAGTCCTATTAACAGCTAGACAACCAATCCACTCCTAAATGAATACTTCAGCTATCAAATTCTTTGTCAACAGTGAAATTACAAGCTGGATATAGAGTGAATAATTGTTTGTTTCAGTGATAGGTTGAGACATATTTCACTGAATGAACACAAACCTTTACACTAGCAACTGATGCAACAAGAGCTGTCAGTAGGACAGCGCGCTCGACTTTTTAGTGCTTGCCTATAAAACAAAACTTTGACACTTAAGGGCACACAAGACTTTAACTAAGTACAAATCAAGAAACATTTTCACAGTGTTATCTTCTCTTGCTTACAGATAGGTCTCATGATGGTACATAAGTACTCCAACTTTCAAAGTAATATCTCAAATGGTTAAGTCAACAAGTGGACAAGAATGAAAATTTTAACTGAGTTTCTAAGTCAAAAAGGGCCATTATTCAAATAAAATCTTTGACAGAATTACCTTCTCCTGCCCATGTTTTGGGATCATGATGGTTTACAAGTGTTCCAACTTCCAAATTCATATCTCAAACAGTTTAGTCAAAAAGTGGACTGGTACGAAAAACTTAACCAAAAGTCGATAAAGGGCCTTAATTTTTAAAACAAATCCCTGACAGAGTTACCTTCTCTTGCCTACAGATGGGGGTAATGATGTAAACAAGCATTCAAAGTTTCAAAGCAATATCTCAAAGGGTTAAGGCAATAAAAGGATTTTACCCATATTCTATGTATTTTCTAAGTAAAAAAGGGGCATAATTCTGTCAACAACCTTGATAGAGTTATGTACTCTTGTCTGCTGATGTAGGTCATGATGGTAAACAAGTATGGTTAGTTTCAAAGCAATACCTCCAATGGTTTTGAAATAAAGTGAGGTGGTACGAAAAACTTAACCAAGCTCAATACACTTTCTAAGTCAAAAAAGGGCCATAATTCTGTCAAAAACCTTGACAGAGTTATGTACTCTTGTCTGTAGATGGAGGTTATGATGGTAAACAAGTATGGTAAGTTTCAAAGCCATACCTCAAATACTTTTGAAATAAAGTGGGGTGGTACGAAAAACTTAACCAAGGTGTGACACCAACGCCGACGCCGGGGCGAGTAGTAAAAAACCACACACTCCTAAAGATTTAACAACGTTGTGTGTTTACTGGAAACTATGTTGACTCTCCATCAACAATCAGAACAAGAATATACATGTAACTCACCTGTAGGACTGGGCACTACAGTGATAGGGGTTGAAGCCCTCAGATCCCAGAACCTGGCTGTTTTATCCTGACCCCCACTAACAAACATACATCTCCCCCAGGTATGTAGGGAGTACACCACACCTGAAAATACCCAAGCACATGTATCTCAATATAAACACGACTTTAGCAAAACTTTAAGCACTAAATGGCAATCCTTAACAAGTGGTTAAAAATGGTCTTATACCAGAAACTAGAACTTCTGTACGCCAAACACTTCCCCATATTGATTTATAAATTGAAATACTACCATTAGTAATGAAGTTATGCTCAAGGCACAATCTGAACACTGGAGAGTGACTTTCACCATCTGAGCCAAGCACATGAGTTTAGTCTGTTACATAACTCTTCATGATGCTATAAAATCCTTTAAAATTAGACTGAAATCCTATATTTAGTAATACAATAATGCCGGAGACAGTCTGATCTAAAGAATATAGTGCTATTATTAATAAAATGAAAATAATGACACTATATGAGTTTTCAATTTGTATTTGCCAACCGGTTTCACTATATCATCAGGGCAAAAATTATTATATATCTTCCTCTGGGGAATATAAACATCTGACATCTTTTTCATCTTTAATACATATTTTTCATCTTTAATTAACAGTGACTGGCAAAGGTTTAGTTTGCTCTGTGCTTTTATAGATTATAGTACCATTACTTTATATCTTCCTTTGGGGAATAAAAAAAAGCATCTTCTTCATCTTTAATCAATAGTGACTGGCAATGGTTACTTTGCTTTGATCTTTTAATGCTTAGGTTTCACATTAAACCATCTATGTATATGTAGTTATGTACATTTTTTTGTAGATTTCTTGTATCTTAGCAGTATCATTGTATTAATATCTTATATAGTTAACAACTTAACAGTATCAGACACTCAACAAGAATTGCCCTATTTGCAAAGTGATTCTGCTTTTGTGACCTTTGCAGATCATGGTCATTCTGATTAGCCCTCTACTCTAAATCATATTTCAGTAGTTACATGCTAAATCAGAAAATGAAGAAGCTTACCTAATCATAAAGGAAAACAATTTTGAAATATAAAATTTCTTTGATCTCACTACACTGCTACAGAATCACAATTTTCTATTTCTTTGGTAGCTTAAATTACTGATAAAGAAACGACATTACCTGAATGTCCGGCCATGGCACGTATGGGCATGGCGGTCTCACAGTCTGTCACGTATATCTTACTATCCCCCGCACCTCCGCTGATCAGCAGTGACGCCCGGTTACTGATGTCCTGCATAAACACAAGGTCTCGAATAGTTCCGTCGTGGAAAGTCAACTCAACGTCTTGACCTGTAACATGATAAAACGATTTCTTTCCAATAGTTAACAAGCAGACCTAATCAAACCTCATAAAACCATTACTGTTTGAACTAAACAAGAGATCTTTTAGGCTCCGAGACAGAAAGGTATTTCTCTAGTCCTTAAGATTAATGACAGTTGCTTGTACTTTTGACCATACACTAAATTTTGCTGCTTTAGAGTAAATATGGTAAATACATTTCAATGTATCAGTCTATATTTAGAATTTTGTTCAAATCTGACTGGTGTACCGTAAACCCTATATATAACAACTCTGGATACAAGAGCTGTCAGTAGGACAGCGCGCTCGACTTTTTTAGTGCTTGCCAATAAAACAAAACTTTGACAGTTAAGGGCACACAAGACTTTAACTAGGAATTTCTAAGTACAAATCAAGAAACATTTTCACAGAGTTATCTTCTCTTGCTTACAGATAGGTCTCATGATGGTACATAAGTACTCCAACTTTCAAAGTAATATCTCAAATGGTTAAGTCAACAAGTGGACAAGAATGAAAATTTTAACTGAGTTTCTAAGACAAAAAGGGCCATAATTCCATAAAATCCTTGACAGAATTACCTTCTCCTGCCCATGTTTTGGGATCATGATGGTTAACAAGTATTCCAACTTTCAAAGTAATATCTCGAACAGTTTAGTCAAAAAGTGGACTGGTACGAAAAACTTTACCAAGATTCTAAGTCGATAAAGGGCCTTAATTTTTAAAACAAATCCCTGACAGAGTTACCTTCTCTTGCCTACAGATGGGGGTAATGATGTAAACAAGCATTCAAAGTTTCAAAGCAATATCTCAAAGGGTTAAGGCAATAAGTGGATTTTACCCATATTCAAAGTATTTTCTAAGTAAAAAGGGGCATAATTCTGTCAAAAACCTTGACAGAGTTATGTACTCTTGTCTGTTGATGTAGGTCATGATGGTAAACAAGTATGGTTAGTTTCAAAGCAATACCTCCAATGGTTCTGAAATAAAGTGAGGTGGTACGAAAAACTTAACCAAGCTCAATACACTTTCTAAGTCAAAAAAGGGCCATAATTCTGCCAAAAACCTTGACAGAGTTATGTACTCTTGTCTGTAGATGGAGGTTATGATGGTAAACAAGTATGGTAAGTTTCAAAGCCATACCTCCAATACTTTTGAAATAAAGTGGGGTGGTACGAAAAACTTAACCAAGGTGTGACGCCAACGCCGACGCCGACGCCAGGGCGAGTAGGATAGCTCCCCTTTTCATAGAAAAGTCGAGCTAAAAATGAAATTTCAGGTATAAGGAACAACTTTTCAATGCCCGATATTTTTTCCTTTTTTATGTTATATGAAAATGCTATATGGATATAACATACTCCGGATATAAGGAACACATTAAAATGGTCCCTTGTAGTTCACTGTATAACGATAGGATAAAGGACAATACACTCAGACATATGATCTATGATAAGCGATTTATAAAACCATGCACCTTTACAAGAATGTTTTCATCCGATAATATAGAGATTAAGTAAGGAAAGAAGCAAGGTTAGAAATCAATAGTCTTTCTGTCAGGATCAGATAAATATAGCCAGACGCCTTGCAAGGAAAGAAAACACTTTTCATTTAAGAAATAATATCCATTCAAGCATTGTTTATCGGCTAATAAACAAAGCTTTTGAGGTTTTGATGCGCAGTAATTAACCACAAAGGCTTTAGACCCAAAAGGCTAATAATTGAACATCATAATGGCACACACTTGCTTGTCAGCTCACAAACGATGCTTATCATTTCAATTCTAACACAACAAATAATCAAAGAAAAAAATACTATGGTTTATGTTTTATTCAGATATCTATTATGTTATGAGGAATAACTTAGTGTTTTTTTGACATCATATTGGTTGCCATGGTAGAATCACTATATATTGGGTAATTTTCGTGTAATGAAAATCTTGCGATTTATATGCACAGAGATTTATCCCCAAATTTTAAATTCGTGAAGTGATAATTCTCTAAAAGTAAATCTATGTGAAATGAAATTTTTCGCAAAGGGGAAAATTCACAAAAATAGCAAAAGTGAAATCATCCTATATATTTCCTAATTTACAGTATATACATGTATACTAAGTAGTATAAGGGAAACATATCTATATTTTGGTTCCTCTTACCATCTATGGTACACGAGTCCATGTCAAATCTGTTGATTTTGATACTCTTGTCATTGGACCCTGTCGCAATCAGATCTCCGAGGGGACTCCACGTGGAACAGTATATACTTCCTTTATGGTGTTTGTGCTTCTGACACAGTATCTTGGCTGGGTACGTCATATGGTCTGGACTGTAAACACAATAATCTTTATATCTTAGTAAAAAAAAAAACAATCCTATAATTTCAAAGAAATTTATCATCCAGTTTCCATTTGGAAAAACTATTCTCCATGAAATTCTAAAGCTAGCTCTTGGCTTTGCAATTGGAGCCAAATGCTAAAGTTTAAGAAAAATTGACTCAGAACTTCTGATTTTGGCTAAAAAGTTCCAACATGCCTACATGTAGTGACAAAATTTAGGATTTTGTTGTTGCCTCAGAAAAATGGCTCAATGAATCTAATGTGCCTAGCTCTAGCTGTGAAATTTTATGAGAAACAATTTACTATCTCTGTGTTGTGGCAAGCAGCCATTGTTTGTTTCTAAAATTTACAGAAACACTGCAAAGCATGCTTTCTTTGCTTACATATTTCAAAATTAGATATTTGTACACAACACATCTTTTTCTATCTCACTATAATAAACAACAAGATTGAACTGAGTGGCACCGTGGTGTAGGTATGCTGTTGTTGTATAAGTTTAACACCTGCTCCAACTTTGGAAATTTTGACAGGCGGGCAGTTTACCTGTCTATTGTTCTTTGGTAGAACCAGTACTATACTCCAATCCTCCGTAAGAAACTGCCAACTTTCTCACAAAAAGAGACATGGTCGTCAGAAAGTGCGAACCTATGGCTCAGAGACTCTAACCACTGACAGCGGAGGTGGTGTGGTGTATGGATAGTGTGGAAGTCATAACCCAGAGGCATTTCAAGTACTGGTCAGAACTTCAGACAGCAGTCATTGTGAGTTATCAAAAAGTTGAAAGCACTTCAATCTACAATCAATGCCAAGTAAATGTACTGGGTACACAATCAGCTCATGGAACAGAAAATCAAACTCACCTCAACTCATTAATGTCTGGAAATTCACAGATTCTAAGAGTTTTTGTATTTGACCCTATCATGTACATATCCCCAGTCGGATGGAATGCCACAGTCCTGATGGCCTGCATATCTTCCAGGGTGGTCACAGGTATGAATCTTGATCCGCCACCTGAACTTCTCTGAAAGAACAATTATATTAATTAAACTGTACTTTATTATCAGTGCCTATGCAAAAATACACAAGAGGACCTCGATGGACTACTATCACCCACCTGAGTGAACAGAGAACATCTGCAATACATGCAATACATGATCAGGTCTGCACAATTCCAGATAATAATTGTGCATTGGAGCAGAACTCTGTGAGCACTCTTGGTAAAAGATCAAGTTTGATTGAAACAGACCCAGTGTTTAAGCAGATGTTGTTTAAAGGTTTTTATATTTTTAGCTCTGGTGGCCATTTTGTACCATGAAGCAGAAGCATTTGAGCAATTTTGGTAGAAGATCATCCTAGAAATGCTCCTGTGAAGTTTGGCTGAAACTGGTTCAATGGTAAAGGAGATGTTGTTTAAAGGTTTTTCTAGCTCTGGCGGTTATTATGTGCAGTGGAGCAAAACCGTTTGGGCATGTTTGGTAAAAGACTATCTTTTATATAGTTTGGTTGAATGTTTTTCTGTATACATATGGAAATTGCCCGTACCAAATCACTTAGTGTTTTCATGAATCACCATCTTTTGAGCAAATTTGGCAAAATGTAACGTAACGATCATTTCTGTGAAACGCTTTCATCAAATTGATCAACCGCTTTCCGAGGAATTTACTAAACATTACTCTATAGTCATCATGCAACATCTTATATGCTGGACAATGCTAAGTATACCATTATCATAACACCTTCACTCCTATCCCAAACAGGCAACACACAAAACTACACTTACCTTTGACCTGTGTACTGGGCTAGGCGAGTCCAGATGTGACATGTGTAAACTTCTACTATCCTGGGCAGGGCTTCCTGTAAAAATATTATTACAAACTTTTTATTCTATTAATCATTCTAATTTTTGTCTTGTTAAATACATGTACCTGAAAACTGAAATTCTTGTAAAAATGAAATACAAGCCAAATTTTGCAAACTAAAAGATAATGGGTCATTTAAAAACATCGAATGTCAAACTCTCTGCTTCTAACTCAATGAAAAGGGCTTACTGCATCTTTTCTTGTAATCAACCTCCAAAAAAGCTATTTTGTGACAATAAAGTTCAAGTTACAACATAAATCCAATCTCAAGTCCCATTCTGACAATGGTGTACATGCTCTACTCAAATTACCAAGCCAATTCTCTTTTACTACTGCTTTACACATACATAATGATGGTGTTGAAACTTTCGTTGCCACAGTATGTGCAGAACATTTTAAAATCCTTTTAGGCAAAGTACAGCCTAAAGCCTACTTGTACCTGGTCTTGACTTTACTAGGCTAGAAGCAGGACCTAACTTTTACCTAAGTAGACCAGAAGCAGGACCTGACCTTGACATAACAAGGCTAGAAGCAGGATCTGACCTTGACCTAACTCGGCTACAAGCAGGACATGACCTTTACCTAAGTAGGCTAGAACCAGCACTTGACCTTGACCTAACTAGGCTAGAAGCAGGACCTGACCTTCACCTAAGTAGGCTAGATGTAGGACCTGATCTTGACCTAACTAGGCTAGAAGCATGACCTGGCCTTGACCAAACTAGGCTAGAAGCAAGATATGACCCTTACCTAAGTAGGCTAGGAGCAGGACCTGACCTTGACCTAACTAGGCCAGAAGCAAGGCCTGACCTTGACCTTACTAGGCTTGAAGCAGGTCCTGACTGTGACTGAACCAGGCTAGATGCAGGGCCTGACCTTGACCTCCTAACTAGGCTAGAAACAGGGCTGACAACAAGGCAGACAGGCAGCTATTTTCCTACCACATGATGTGACATCTGTTAAAGCAATAATAAAGGAATAGAAAGCTTAACCTTATCAAGTAACTCAATCATTTATACAATATACTTGAGTAAAGCAAATCTAAACAATTCTTAAACAATGACCACATTGCATCTGTGAACCAACGGCATTACAATATGATCAGTATGCATAGCATAAACTTGTAAGAAACACAACATAAACAAACATAACATGGTGTCTATCAAGAAAATATTCGTGCATTCAATGCTGAAAAATAAGTTCTGATTATAACTGCATTTACATGTTAATTGAAAAGCAGACAGGTAATTAGTGATAGCACTGCACAAGAAGCTTTCTTCCTCATTTATTTTCTGGCTAAGGCAGCTTATGTATCTCCAAGAAAAAACAGATTCAATTAATTCAAAGCCTATTTTGGAAAGGTGATTATGCTTCAAAATATTGCAAAGAGTTTCTCAAAACTGTTTCCCACATTCCAGCTTCAAGTTGCTGTGCAAGTTCAAACCTTACTGAATTTCTGATCATGACCTGATTGTATGGATTGAATGAGCAGGCTGATCATGATCTACACTGGTCGAAAAGGCATAATCACCTGTCCCAGTTGGTAAGAGTTAAGTGTGAATACAGAGACAGTGAAAATCATGTAAAAGAAGTGCTGGTAGCAGAGAAATGTGTTAAAAGTGGGCAGCAATTGCTAGCTGAAGCCAGAGAAAGCCAATGTTAAGTTGTTAACTGAAATACACAAAAGCATATAGAGATTAGAGCAAAGGTATCCTTGTTGTTGATGAAGTTAATACAGTAGTGGTAACAGACAAGCAGTACATGTACATCCATTCTAACTGGTAGATAGCAAGGTATCAACACTAAATCCACATCAAATGGAGTTGATCATGGGCCACAAGCCAATTCTTTCTTTCACAACAGAAACTATACGACTCTATTTCATTCCAAATCAGGTAGGTCTCTGCAATGCAGGTCACATACAATCCTGAACTATTTAGTGTGACAATTTAGTCTAGGAAAACAAGTTGTTTTCTTCTCACATGCCATTCCATAATGCATCATGCTCTGGTACCTGGCTTCTGTTGTTTTGTTACTGCCTTTCCCATCTTCCTGGGTCCCGGTCCTGCAGCAAGGTTTATGTTACTTGGCCTGCTGGGTGACTTGGTTCCCTGCTCAGTTTTCTTAGGCCGGGGTAAAGTCTGACTCTTATTCTGAACTGTGACATCAGGCCTGGTACCAGTCCTTGTCACCTCTGGCCTTTGTTTAACAGACTTTGACCTTGGAAGTGTCTTGCTTTTAACATCAGATGATTTTGTCCCACTTTTCACTGAACTGGATCTTTTTATAGGTTTGCCATTCATGGGCGCCTTGGCTGTCCCATTAATAACTGGTTTGCCCTGATTTACATTTCTGTCACTTTTCTTTGCAGCTAGTAATGAAATAATACTGTGAAATGTCAGAAAAAAAAATGTGCTTTTCAAACATTACTCTGTTACAAGTGTTTTAACTCTACTGCACAAGTGAAGGTTAAATTTTGCATTTGTGCCAGTTGTGTTGCAAATGGAGAGAATGATGCATTTAATTCAATATCTTTCTGTGGAATTAAAAGAATAACTTAACTATATTGTGGAAAACTTACAATCACCAAAGGATTTTCAAAACAGCAAAAGACAGTTGAAGCCTATAAGCCAAAGAGTTGCTATGGTTACCTGTATGTTGTGGACCACTGTTTGCTGGGGGCACAAATGATGGACTTTTAACTGTTTTCCTGACAGCTATATTTGGCGACTCGCTGCCTATATTCTTGTCAAGGTCAAGCATAGGTACAGGTTGATTATTATTGTCAATGTCAGATGCTGAAAAGTTCTGTGTAGCATTACTGTCCAGAAAGCTGGGAGTTTCTGTATACATCCCAACACCTGGTTCCCCAATAGGTGTAAACTCTGGCTCCCTAATTTTCATTGATGCTATTTTATTTTGAGCTAGATTTAGCTCAGGTTTAAGCTCCGTCTCTGCGCTAGCATCTGTTGCTTGATCACCTGAGACTCCAAAATCAGGGCTTTGGTCAAAGTCACTGCCCTGTGGGCTCAGGTTTAGGTCACCCTGCTTGGGGGTACTTGTAACAACATCTAGTGAATGATAAAATAATTGTAATACAAATAAGAGAACACATAATTTTAAATAAACACAAGACATAAAAACAAAAACATCGTTTACAATACTGAACAATGATTCTACCACAAGTTTTAAACATTTAATGTTTGCAAGCAGAAATAAGGTATGCATTTAAACCCAGACCTAAAATTTTTATGCCCAACATAGCTGACGTAACAGTAATACCTGTAATTTCAAAATTTATAACAGAACAGCAAACTAAATCTCTTGAAAGCAAATTTAATTTAGTCATGACAGAAGTACCCCAAAACTATTTGGAAAAAGCACAGTAGCTGCAAACATTTATTTCATCATTGCTTTAAAACAGAGAAATGCATCAACTGTTTAAGCTTGTAACCAACCCTTTGCTAAGAAAACAGAGTATCATTTACAAGCATATATACATGTACAACATAATTACTTTACAGATGTACATGTTCATACATGTAATTAAGTGATATTACCCTTCAAATGGACCATCATAATCTTAAGAAAATCACTGATTTGATTACTTGAAAAATGAAAGTTACATGTATTACAAACAAGAGGGCCATGATGGCCCTTTATTGCTCACCCGAGTACAACTGCTTTTAACAAAGTTGCTAGAAATCATCGAAACAACCTTTCTGACAAATATCCAAGATATTTGGGCTGAAAATGTTACCTCTAGTGTTAACAAGGTTTTTCCATATTTGGGCTCTGTGACCTAGTTTTTGACCCAAGATGACCCATATTCGAACTTGAGCTAGAAATCATAGAAACAACCTTTCTGACAAATTTCCAGGATATCTGGGCTGAAAATGTAACCTCTATTTTGACCCCAGGTGACCCATATTAAAACGTGAGCTAGAAATCAACCAAACAACCTTTCTGACAAATTGCCAGGATATTTGGACTGAAACAGTAGCCTCTAGAGCCTTAACAAGATTTTTCTATTTTTGGGTCATGTGACCTAATTTTTGACCCCAGATGAACCATATTCGAACTCGTCTGAGTAATTACTGGGACAAACATCCTGACAATTGAGGCAAAAATGTGACCACTGAGTGTTAACAAACTAAGTGTAGACGGACGACAGACATTCATCGATCCTAATAGCTCACCCTGAGCCAGCTCAGGTGAGCTAAAAATTATGAATCTGTATCACAGTTTTGTTCCCATTGAATATAGAGAAAATCCTTTTTTGACTGTCCTAGTCGAAAATTAAGAATTTATCCTTTCTGTTAGGTACATGTATCTTTTAATTCATGCCTTTCAATTTAGAGGAAATAACTTGGCATTAAAGCATCCACTGTGGTTTTAGCATTTTCTTGACCATAACCTATTCCTAACATCATGAACATGGAAATTTTGAAGGGTAATAATTAATATAACTTTCAATAGAATTTTGATGTTTGTTATTCATCTGCTGGAGTCAAGCCCTGTGTAAACTTAGATTTTTTTTAGATCTATATCTATTTATAATTGCTTGTTGTCATGTGTGTCAAGCTTTTTATCTCTTTTTTACCTAGTTAAACTTTTGTCTGTCAGTTCTCTCTAAAAGGACTTACATGTAGGTTTGCCATTTTAAGAACCAATTCACATATTATTATTATTATGCTATTCAAATTTACTCCAGCAACTGAAAACAAACTAAAGCCAGTAAAAGTTCAGATAATACATTGCATTTGCAAGAGATTAATTAGATCTAATTGTTCTAGCAGATACAAGACAGTATCACATATATATGTAACTATTTTGTAAACAGTAACTTATTTTTGATATAATTTTTTTTTTTCAAAATAACCTTTATTATCATCACTATAGAACTATATAAGCATACCTTGGCTGATCCTTTTCTGTAACTGTTTTACTTCCATTGGACCCTTCCTGGGTGTCTGAGATTCTCGGTTCCTGTTGTCTTCTAGACCTAGTTCCTTCTTCTCCAACTCCTTCAGCTCCATGGCAAACATCTCGCGTTGCTTTTCTTGTTCTTCCAACTTTTGCTGAAGTAAATGTCTTTGCTTCTGGTACTCTTTATATAGCTCAGAACTATCCCTAACAGAACTGTTGACAGACCCTTGACTCTCCACATTCTTTTCTGTACTTGAACGATTGTCAACTCCGATACTGTGTGTTGGTGATTGCGACCGCTGTGGTTGGAAGGGTTGTGATTGCTGCAGTCTGACAGAAGATGCTGGTGTTTTGTTATGAAAACTTGTTGACATTCGAGGCGGAGTACTGCTTCTTTTTGGTTGCTCTGCAGTCTGAACATTTTGTATTTGTGTAGGTCTTGGGACTGACTGGCTAGGTGGTTCTGCCTCTGGTCTTTTCGACTCCAGCTTGTCACCAACTGCTGATTCTGTGTCAAGTTTCTCGCCGTCTGCAAACAATTTACAAATCGACATCTCCATTGGATTTTTCCTCATACTTTGTGACATACCTTGAATAACAGACTGAGACAAAATGTTTCTTGCATTCATAGATGATGTCATAACATTTCTACCTTGCCACAGTCCACTAGTCAAGCCATCAAACTGTGGATTTAAAGATCTTGACATGATGTCAGCTGACCGGGGACGCACATTTGGAACAGCAGAATGTGGGAACATCTTTGGTTTTATTGGAGTGACAAGAATTTGTTCTGACCATGATGCCTCAAGAGAGGGCTTCATCAATGGCCGAATATCAAGATTCAAGTTTTTTTGTTCAAATGGTAAAGAGAACACATTTGATGGTACACTCTGCAGCCATGATAAAAGACTCAAGTCAGCATCACTGAAACCACTGTCTTGTAACAATGAAACATCTTTCACTTCAATTTCACCTGACCCTTCTCTTGTGGCTTGTTGTTGACAAAACTCTATGCATGACTCAAATAATAAACCTTTCAACAGTAGCTGCAGCAGTCTATCATTTTGTGACATTGTAAGTTTATTGTCATTCTTATCAATTGGCATGAACTTTTCAACAAGAAGGTATGCACTGCGAAAACATTCTACTCTTGCATTGCTTGGATTCCAATCTCGGTAATCGCTATGATCTGACAACTTTGGTAAAGTCAGTAACAGACACAAATTACTGTAGTCTTCTTTAGACGGACAAATGTCTTCAAGGCTATTAAGCGTTTTTACAACTTCATCAACTGTAAATTCATAATTCTGTAGTACGTTTGGTTCTGACTTGATGCAGAGAAGTTCAAGATATTTGTGTTTAGTGACCAGGTACTTAACCTTTTTGGTGTCAAAACCTTCAATGGTTTCAAGTGGCTGAATGAATTCTATTACGTCATCCCACTGTCCATCAAGAATTAATTGTCTTAGAAACAACATGTCATCTGAAAACATGCCATTGATTACACCTGTTTCTCTCTCAAGTGACAGCATGGAAATATTCAGATCACGGTTTTGCAAGAATTCCGAGATCAGCTTAACCACATCACCCTCATTCATCGTTATAGTTGCAGCTGGCATTGTTTTTAATTAATTGGTACGTCCAGTTGCTCGTAAATGATTAGCTTCGTTTTAAAATACTACTTAATTTTACTTCTTTCCTCATAAATTGCTCCCTTGTCCACCATTATTATTCATCATAGGTGGCGCTACAGGTTGATTTGTCTGGTTTACTACAATTTGTCTAAGTGATAAGTGCTCGCAATATCAAAACGAAACCCGTCTATAATTTGACATTTGGGCGGGTAAAGGGGGACAACCTGTAAAAGAAGCAACGGGAAAAGTTGACGTAAGTGACGTCACACTGTAAACATCGTCTATGAGACATCAAAGTAAACCAACAAATATGCTCGATTACCTTTTTCGATTCAATGTTCTTAATACAGCATTTTCTGTGATAGGTAAAGAAATAGTACAGACGTTAGGAGCACTCGGTGGATTTTGGTTCCAAATCTTGTACTTATGGACTTTGTATTTCTTCTTTTTTGAATGGTGGAACAACATTCTCTATACCCAGGTAAACACAACTTTTTTCATCCTAATCAATAAGCTAAATCGTTTTAGTAAACCGACTCTTGATGTCATAAGAGCAGTTTTTTACTCAGGAGATAATTTCGGCTTAGTTGATTTTCTTTTTATGTTTTTTTTTATTGTTTATAGTCCCGGTCGACTGTGGGATTTATCCCTTGGTAAACTTGCAGATACCCCAGTATGACCCCCGTGCATACTGGTACCTAACAAAATTTGAACATTTATGGAGTTTAGTTTCACCTGACTGCAATACCCAGTCTGTTTTGTCCAAAGAATATGATTATTTAGTCAAATTGTGTACAACTGCCAGTACTCTAAAGATAGGTTTGCGAGCTTGCAGCGCGTTGCCAGCGTACATTGGTGCTTGATTCACTTTGCCTCGTGGTATCTTTATTTGATGTTAATATGCAGTAGAGAGAGAGTTTTTTGTAAAAGAATTAAAAAGGAGAAAACGTTATTTTCAAAAAGACGACCAAATAATTAAAGCGCAGTTTAATATAGGCCTACCAGTTGACTTCTTGAACGTTTTACTTCACCAAAAAGAATTATAAATGAAAAGTTTACAGTAATATTCTTTTTTATTAATGTTTTTGAGATAGATCCCAGTCAAGTGGCCGTTGTAATTTTGTATTATTATTCATTTGGTTTCTAAACAAGTTACTTGAGAAAAAAAAACGAAATACTATTTGTTATGGCCCTACCTAAGTTTGTGCATGGATTTTATATACAACATATGTTTATAAGATCTGTGGTTATTGACACTGAAAAATGTACTCATTTGCCATAAAGATGGCTTTATGTGAGAGAAAAAAATCGGTTTGTTTGGCAGCCGATTGTTATTCCCTTGATTTTGTATAGCCTACTTTGATGCTTTCTGCGTTTGAAAGATAAAATAAGTAGTCTGCTTCTAAGAATATGAATTTTAAAGCACCGCTAAGTCTCAGTTTTAAAAAGGAGCGTCAGAAAAGTTTAATCTGCCGTTCAGTTAACCCTGCTCTCCCCTACTTCACCACAGCGGGCTTACAATGATCTGTTAAACTTGTCCGAAATATTTAGGACGTGGAAAATGCAACGAACTAAAATGCAGACATTTGATGTATATGCGTTCGATTTAGACAAACAAATGATGCCCAGACAGGCAAACCTGTGCAAATTATGCAACTAGATCGCAACGGAGGCACCTGCAGACCAAGCCATTTTGGAATATTAAATACAAATAGAAAACTCATATAGTGTCATTTTTTTCATTTTATTAATAAGTGGATAGTTTGGTACTCATAATAAGCATTGGTACTATCTTTTGATTGTGCTAAACACTTGTAGTATACAAATGTACAAGTAGATGATTAGAAGATTGCAAAGAACTTCACCGAAATGGGAAAAAAAAGGAATGAGAATTGCCGTTCATTGAATATAGTCAATGGTTGTTTTTCCTTTTTTCACAGATCAGTACCGTGGCCGTTTCGTGTTTCCTGGTTGCAAATGGTTACCTCACAGTAATAAACCGTCTGAGAAACGTGAAGTACCTGAATCTGTTGGACGTCGGTTTCACGAGACGCTTAGCGGGGCATCTTGTCAAGTTGTTGTTTCCTGCGGTATTATGGCGATATGTGTGGAGCTCGTTAAACAACGGAGTACAATGGGCCGGAAGTTTGTTTGTCGCAGGAAACTCATCTCTATGTTATACAAGGTTTATTAAAGGACTGGCTTTTGTGTTGCTTTGCATTATTGTCCGCCTTTGCTGCCAGAGTTCAAACTTACCTGTTACTGTCGTCAGTACGAAGAAGACTCGAACGCCTCCGCCAGTTCCACAAAGACCGCCTTCCGCACGAATACAAGCCATGCGCGCCAGACAACAGATGCAATCAAATTTTGAGAATGTACAAAATTAAAATCTTATGTCTTACATGCTTCTTCGAGATTTGAGTACGCAAATTTTGTGTTTAAAAATTATGCAAATAAACATAAATTAGAAAATTTATGACCTTATATAAAACATTTTTTTTCAATGAATGAATAAAAATGCTGGTATTTGTTATGCGTGTTTGTCAGAAACCTTGGAGAGAGTAATTTGTATATTTTTACTCGTAAAGTATGAACAATTATGATTAGACATTAGAGAGATTGTCTGGTTTTCAATATAATACATAATACATTGTCACTTGTTGAAATGATGTTACAAAGTATTTGCTATTTTGAACATTATCATTCCCAGTCCCGTTACAAACTCACCGAGCTCGAAAATTCGGTGTATATATGCTACTAAAAAGTCACAAGCGTTGTTGTAGGAGTTTAACGCCCATCCGAATCGTATTTTTGGTCAATTTAACAGGCGGGCAGTTTACTTAATCATCGTTCTTGGGAAGAACCAGTACTAGACTATCCTCTTTAAGATACTGCCGACTTTCTCAAATAAAGATACATGTTCGGTAGCAGGGCTCAAACCCATGACCCTCAAATGAGTGGTTACAGTGATTTTAAGTCGGCGACTTAAAAAGCTACTACATGTTTCATCATCCCTATTATCAAGGCGTGATTTAAGCTTGACATTCATACTAAGGGTCTACTGTACGTCATCTTGTAGTGCGCATGTGACAAGACACGAAATGTTACTGATCCTTTTTTATCCTGTCATATAGCCTATCTAGTCTTTCTTGATTTTAGTAAAGCCTTCGACAAGGTCAACTACCTTAAACTACTATTCAAACGTCAAAAACGTGGTGTCCCCGGTCAATTTTAATAAGTAGATCCCAGTCAGTAGTGGTTAACGGTTATACGTCAAGTCCCTGTAACATGCGGGGTTCCCCGGGGCTCTGACCTAGGACCTCAGCTTTTCCTACACTACATAAATTATCTCCATAACACGCGGCTATTCCCTGATGATATTGTCCTTTACATTGCAGTTAATCCCTTTCTGATTGTCATATGTTACAAAAGAAACTAGAACTATTATGGGACATGGAATTTAACTGTCCTAAATATCACACTTAGCAGAAAGCCCATTCAGTTCCCTTAATGATTCATGGTCAAACACTTTCCACAGCTTAAGACGCAATATACATTGGTGTAGACAGTAGCCAGGACCTCACCTGGAATACACCTCTCACGGATAGCAGCAAACGCAGATAGAACTCTATGCTCCCTGAAACAAAACATCAAAACAATACATCACTTTCTAAAAACACATAAGTCAAACCACAATTAGTGTACACATCTATTATGTGTCTATAATATATGTTATTTGGTTTTTGAAGTGGTATATGGGGATTTATTTTATGTTTTCCAGTGAATTATAGAGTTTTCTCAGTGAAATAAAAGTGATAATCCACAGTTTTGACAACAAGTGGATTACCATTTTTATTTTTCACTGTTTTGCAATCTTTAACCCGGATTTACGTCAAAAAGTATACCGAGCGTAATTAATGCTGGAAACCATGCGACGATGACGTCGTTTAAATGACGTCATTTGCGCGATGTTTCTGATGACGTTTCCCGCGATTTTCGATATTTTGTAGGAATAAACTTAATAAAAGTAGAGTTTTAACCATAAAATAAACAGAAAAATTGTTGCTATCGGTGATAATATCACGTTAAATTCAACTCGTGAACACAAAAATTGTTATTTTCACTCGTGGCTGCGCCACTCCTGAAATTATCCCTTTTCCCAATTAACTCAAAGACAGTAAATTAACGTGATCTTACTACCATTTCCAACAATTATCACTCTTTATATTACCGCCTAGACTTAAATTAGCCCAGCCGTTAAGCATGGGTAATATTATATCGAGGCGGGTAATAAACACCATATAAAACATACCAAAAAACAATTAACAATTTTAGAGGCGGTTATACCCTCCCTGTCTCAAATCATTAAAGGATTCCGTTCATGTTTTATTTATTTAACGACTGAACGTAACCAGACGTTCAGATACTTTTATCGATACCTCAATGTCAATGCGTGACGTCACAAATCAGCTAACGGACTTACCTACATTGACCTAATTTAATTCAAGGCGAACAATCTCACGTTCATTTTACGAGTTTATGTTAAGTGTATAATTATTACCGGCTTGCCCGTAAATATCAAAATCTATAAACGTATCGTTGACCAATCAGAAGACCGCAAATTTCATGGAAGGGTAATAAATATATATATTATTTTTGCCAAGAGCAGCTGTGTACATATCGTTTTATATTATTTGTCCATATCTGGCCAAAACTTGATATCAGGACAAGAGGGCCAAGATGGCCCTATTTCGCTCACCTGAGACCTACTTATGACCAAACTTCAACCATAACCTACAAACCCTCTGACCAATTTACATGACTGGCTTTTTAAATGTGACTTCTGGAGTATCGACAAAATTTTCCTCGGAATTGACCTTATGACCAAGTTTTTAATTTCAGATGATCCACACAAACATTCTGACCAATTTTCATGATGATTTGGATGTAAATACCGGTTCGCCTGCATGGCAAACACAAGGTTTTACATCCGGGTGACCAAGTTTACTTTGCCTCAAATGGCCCATATTCAAACTCGACCTAAGTTTTATCAAGACAATTATACTGACCAGTTACCTAAGTTGCATACACAAGTTTTTCCTATATGACCTCATGGCCTAGTTTTTGACCCCAGATAATCCATATTTTAACTCGAAATTTATCAAGATAGTCATTCTGAACAAGTTTCACGAAGATTCAATGAAAAGTTCAAACGCTATTGCATACACAAGTCTATTCTATGATTTGATCTCGTGACTTTGTTTTTGACCCCAGATGACCAATATTCAATCTCGATCTATATTTTATCAAGGCTGTCATTCTGATGAAGTTTCATGAAGATCCAATGAAAAATGCCTCTTTTGCATACACAAAGTTTTTATATTATTTGACCCCATGACCTAGTTCTCGATCCCAGATGACCAATATTCAAACTCGAACTAGATTTAAATTAGGCATTCATTCTAACTAAGTTTCATAAAGATTCAATGAAAAGTGCCACTTCTATTGCATACACACTGTTTTTCTATAATTTGATGTCATTACCTTGTTTTTTACCCAAGATGACCAATATTCGATCTCGACTTATATTTGACCAAGGCAACCATAATGGCCAAGTTACATAAAGATCCAATGAAAAGGCAAGCATGCAATGTGCAAACATGCACGGCTTTTTGCATGATTCTAGACCCCATGACCTAATGTTTTGTGACCCAAGATGTACTCCAATAATTATAACTGGACCTAGATGTTTCATCAAGGCAAGTCTTCGATAAAGTTTCACTCCAAAATCAGTCTGTAAAGGACATCCTCTTATTCTATTTGCCAGTTTAACTGTGTATTTTCAGATTCGGTCATAGACAGACCGCAGGGGATCTCAGACGTCAGACAGCAGACGTGTAATCGGACACACGGTTTAGATAGAATCATTAACGATTAATAAACTAGTTTTCCAAGTTTCCATTGCCATTTCATAACGTAAGGGCAGGCTTAAGCAGAATATATGGAAAGACGTGAAATTGTAATCAACGGAAATCGAGAGCTTCTAGTTTTTCTCGCAAGTTCTCTTTGATTACATGTATAATGAAAATGTGAAAACATGTTATAGTCACCGAACTTGGTTTTCCTACATTGGGAAAATACTGTCCGGAATCTATCATGAAGTGATCTCTGCCTATGAAAAGTGTAATTTATATATGCGTGTGTCATTTCAAACCCGGTGTAGCGAGAACGATTTCTCTCTATTTGTCATGGACTTATAACTCTTTGAGGACAAACGCCATCATTCATGCGACAATTTACAAGCTATTTTAACCTAATTTGACTAGTATACCCAGACTATGTTTTATGCCCTTGCCGGAAGGGCATAAAGAGCTACCATGGTCCGTTGGTCAATAGTATTTTGAACAACAGATATCTAATAAATGGACCAAGTTGCAATTACTTTGCCAGGTTTATTCTATAAGTATATGTTTTGTTCGCATCACCACTCAGGTTAAGCTATTAGCGAATGCAGCAACTTGTACTGTGACCGTCAGTGCACGCGTTCTAGAAAGTCCAACATTTTCGAGTTAACAGTTGTTCCAAGTTTGATCCAGATTTAAGTTTGATGTTTCGATCACAAGATCTACAAAGGTAAAGCTTACACTCACAATCCGTTAACTTTAGAGTGGCCTCCTTTGATTCTATTTGTCAGCAAAATGGCGGTTTCAATGATACTTTTCGAAAGGTTGCAAGGATTTAATAGTCAGATCTTACATGTTCATCTTAGGGTAAGACAAATTGTGTCAAATCATTTCAGAAATCCCAGAAATTGTTAGAATAGTCCAATCTTAAACGGCAATTAATAACCTATGTCTGTGGAATTCGATGGTTTCCGATACATTATCTCGGATAGCCAGTTGGTAGTCCCTTATCCAGCTTATTTTTTTTGGAGGTTGTTCATGTTGCAATTGTACTCATACGGATGAATCATCATTATAATTTTGGCTGGGCATTCTTTCAAGCCAATGTAAAAGCGCAGATATCATATTAAAATGTCTGAATATTAAATCATTGGGTCTACGTTTCAAGCCGAATTATTTAGACTTGTCACTTTCGTGTTAAAATCACATGCCAGGTGGCATCCAGAAGACATTTCTTGTTTTATCAAAGAAAATTATAGGACGAGGCTGTAAATGCCAATTTTATGCGTAGCCTCGTAAATAAATGTAGTTCTGTTCTTGTTAAATGTATATGATTTTACGGTTATCTTCTTAAAGGCAGGTGTCTATCAGGTTCATGCTAGACCAATTTTAATGTATTTTTGCAAATATTATGCTGGGGCCAGGTATTCGTGACTAGACCTGTTGGGCCCAGCGCCGGACCGGCAGGAAATTTGTGTTTTTGGCCATCTTCCGAACGATTCGTCGTTTCAGAACATATGTACCTCTTGTAAATCGAAAAAGTTGATATAATTGAAATTACAAAACTGTCAGACTTATAGACAAGTTCAGCTCCCAATACTTGAGTGAAAAGCTGTTTTAATTTGGAAAACCATGGCCTTTATAAAAAACACTAGAAGCATGTTACTTTTAATAAAAGTGAACAGTTAGTATGTAGACAATTCTTAATTTAATCAATTGTTATGTATCAATTATTTTTCTATGCATCTAAGAAAGAGTTAAAAAGCCTGGGTTGTCACTTTGTCTATTCACTAATGATTTTAGACATAATACATATTCTAACTAAAGCTTTCATTGTGTTCCATACATGTCCTGAAAATTTGAAGCCAGGTCTCTTAACTTATTTAGTGTCTGGCAATGTAACAAAACTGTACAATATAATTGAATTAACTGTCACTTAATTTTCGCTAGAATTAGACCTTACAGTAATATGTTCATATTGTTTAACTCACTAATCTTTCATAAGGTAGTTCATATTGTAAGTCTTATAATGATACAATTTAAGTGAACTTCTAACGTACCTTTAGTCTTTAAATTCATTATTTTGAAAAGCTACTGTAAGGATTTACTTGAAACTTTACGATGATAAATATTTAATGCAAATTAGACAAACTTTTGTATAATTCTTATGGCCAACATCCCATTGGTAATTAAATTAATACAAATATAGTAACCCCTAAAACGGAGTTAAGAATTTCCGTTTTGCAATTTGTGATTTCGGATCACAATGCTCAGCATAGGGAGTTCACTGCTGCTGCCCTTGTGTCCGGTCACATTTCATATTTTCGTCGCACTTAAATGTTTCATGTCTACATTGACTAAATACTCGATAAGTGACCATTTTGAACAGGTTTTCAGCCCGATGTACCTGGAATAACCAGTAACTTAGAGCGCCGATAATTCTAGTTGAGCGTGATTATCTGGTTATTTATACTGTTATGCTGTTATGTCTTTCCTAACTGTCGAAAATAAGCCATTCGGAACGTGGAACCTTTGGATGTTCGAGACCACTAACACAGGTTAATATGTTAATTTTAAGTGCAATTTATGCACATTTTTTTCAAGAAAAATCCAGTTCAAAGTACCTGTGTATACAAGTGTAGATGAAATAATAGCTTTAAAACCAATACAACAAATTCCGATACCTACGAATAATAACTTTCAAATATTCATTTTCCTCTGTTTGACTGTGGAAAGTTTCAATTTAAAAATAAACCACTGCCCATACACGAGTTGCTTCCCTTCCACTGCGGCCCTCACTAGTAACACTAAGGGAGACCATTCTGTCAAGTTTAGGAATTTTATTAATCATCAGTCCATAAGGTTTTTAATCTGTAAAGACAACTTAAATGCTATCACGGCATTATCATTAGTTTAAATCATTTTAAATCACTCGAACTAAAGATACAAATCTTGCTGTCCTAAAATGTAAGGTCACCAAAATTACACTATTTCATTAACGTGCGCATAATGTCACTTTAATCTCCATTTCATACATTAAGTAAATGTCATTAGGAAAAATGCTACAATATCTATACAGCAAAGGTCTCAAATTGTTGCTCTAATTGTATCTGACAATTTTGCATCTTCTTTGGTTTGCGTTTTAGTGATATTGTATGCCGTTTTTAAAGGAAATTGCTTTTGTGAGTTTTATTTTTAACCTATTGCATAAATTAACTATTGTTAAACAAGTACGAGATATAATTTTTGAACATCGATTATTAAACCATTTTTGAAATGCGTTATTAATGTTTGCGACTTTCGATTTCGAGGGTCCGTAAGACACGTGCGGGTAAATGGTTATTTACACAAACACCTGTATAATATAATTTATTATGTTCACTCGGCAAAATGCAACAGTCGAATGTTGTGAAACTTTATTATGTCATATCTGGTTTAAGTTTCTTAACTTTTTAAAGGAATATTCATAGGTGTGTTAGAAGTCCTTATAGTATATTTTAGTTCAAATAGATTTCATTAAATATTCTGACAATTTTTTGTTCAATATTTTATCAATCTCGTTATTTGGACTAATTTGGAGCTGTTGATCTAGTAGAAGAGAAGGCCCGTTCGTAATAAAGGGGTTACTCCAAGCGTTTTGTGCGGTCTAAGGGAAATAACTAAGTTAAAGATAAACGAAATATTGTACCTACTTGCTCCCCTTGTTACAATATGTTTGAAACACTAGGACAAAGTTTACGATTTTCAGCATTTTAGTACAGTCGATAACGTATGTGTCATAATAAATTTTAGTATTATATATTTCATATTCTATAAAATAGTTCAGCGCTCATGGATCTTTCCAATGATTATAAACACATATATTTATGACATAGCAGATTAAAGCATGAAAATACCTGCAGCCAGTACCTCGCGTGCTCTTTCCGTCATCAGGCCTAAAATAAATGTCTGACATTGCTTTTGAGTTCTGCTTACAGACGTACGAAGAAACAGACAGACGACGTGGTAACAGTCAATCGTCACTTCGGGGACAACGTTACACAGTATCATAGACTTAGATTAGGGTATAATTAAGTCAATGGCGAGACCAAATAATGAGGTTCGAGAGGAAAACCACAGCCATCTTGGGTCTCTGGTAGCTTTCTTCTTTAACAAGACCAACTTGTGTCGCTGTCTATTACACTAAACATTTTAGATAATAATTGAAGAGTGTTCCATTCAGTCCCTAAGATTTCATTTTGACATTACAAAATCATTTAATTGACACCTTTCTTTCATATTTGTTGTACTTCTGAATTGGTTCGATGTAACATGAATCTTGTCATTTGTATACGATATTAGTCTTATTTGCTAGCTAAAACGTACATAAAACGTACAAGCACAACGAAAACGCTATGACTGTATCAAAACACTTTCTTCTTTCACATTTAAAAAATTTAAATGGCGCACTTCCATTTGAAAATAAAAATATAAGTTAATGTTAATTTTAATCTGCTGATATTTTGAAATTTATTTACTGTTTGAAATTATACAAAATTCTGCTATATATACTGTAGAAAAAGTTTCGAAGTTACATATGTAAAAGTTAACTTATTAACCAGTTTGCAAATCCCCATCGGGGAGGCTTGACAGGTTACTAAAGTTAGCAATTGTTTCCCGATTTTGTTGGAAATCGGAGGTTTCCTTTACGATGCGTGTATGTGGTCTCACGGTCGCAAAACTGTCCCATTTTTTTCAAAAACTATTTCTATGAACATAAAATGATTTGTATCCATTTTTATTTAAAGAAGTACTCGCCCCCCTTTTTCACAACGCCATCTTTATTTTTTATAAGTTTTGCTCAGTGAACATTGTGAGTACTGTTCTGTGAGCAATTCTCACGGTGAGTGTTGTTCAGTGAGCACTTCTCGCGGTGAGTGTTGTTCAGTGAACAATTCTCACAAGGAGCACTACTCACATTGAGCATTGTTCATTGAACACTTCTCACAATGAGTACTGTTAAGTGAGCACTTCCCACAGTTAACATTGTTCAGTGAGCACTTCTCACAGTGAGTGTTGTTCGGTGAGCATTGTTCAGTGAGCACTTCTCACAGTGAGTGTTGTCAAGTGAGCACTTATCACAGTTAACATTGTTCAGTGAGCACTTCTCACAGTGAGTGTTGTTCAGTGAGCATTGTTCAGTGAGCACTTCTCACAGTGAGAGTTGTTCAGTGAGCACTGCTCACAGTGAACATTATTCAGTGAGCACTTCTCACAGTGAGCCTTGTTCGGTGAGCACTTATCACATTGAGTATTGTTCAGTGAGCACTTCTCACATTGAGCCTTCTTCAGTGAGCACTTCTCACAGACCAGAGCCAACTGTAAGCATTGTTCAGTGAGCACTTCAAACGATGAGTAATACTCATAGTGAGTACTGTTCAGTGAGCACTTCTGATGGTGAATACTACTCACGTTGATAACTGTTCAGTGAGCACTTATCACATTGAGTTCTTTTCAGTGAGCACTACTGATGGTAATCATTGTTCAGTGAGCACTTCTCATGATGAGTACTGTCCAGTGAGCACTACGGATGGTTCGCATTGTTCACTGAACACTACTCATGGTGATTACTGTTCAGTTAGCACTTCTATCGTTGACCACTGTTCAGTGAGCACTACTCACGGTGACCACTGTTCAGTAAGCGCTACTCATATTGAACATTGTTCTCTGATCACTACTCACATTAGCACTACTCACAGTGAACATTGTTCAGTGAGCACTACTCACAGTGAGTACTTTTAAGTGAGCACTTCTGATGGTGAACATTGTTCAGTGAGCACTATTCACGGTGAGTACTGTTCAGTGAGCACTTCTCACGCAGACCATTGTTCAATGAGCACTTATCACGTAGAGCACTGTTCAGAGAGCACTACTCGTGGTGAGTACTGTTCAGTGTTCACCGAGCACTACTCACATTAGCACTGCTCACAGTGAACATTGTTCAGTGAGTACTTCTCAACGTGAGTATTGTTCAGTGGACACTGTTCAAAGAGCACTACTCGTGGTGAGTAAATGTTCAATTAGAACTTCTCCTTCAGTGAGCACTTTTGAGATATTTTGGAACTTCAAATTATATCATAATTTTGCATGACAAATTTAAGATATTTTGGTGGTACTGTGAATTATATAACTTTTGCATGACGAAAACTTCGTGATTTGTGAGCAGACAAACTTATCCGCTAATATTAAATTCACGAAAGAGTACATCTATTTGAAATGAATATTCCGCGAGATTTTCTAATTAGCGAAGTGAGAAAATCGCGAAAAATATAAGTATGATCTGCTCGTCCTTTGAGAAAATGATATGTTTTAAGACTGCCATTCTCCTACGTCCAGAGCATTCGTTACATAATTTCATGTTTGTCTGAAAGGTTGGCAAACCACTGATGCATGAGGATGTAAGACTGCAGGCTTTAATTAAAATGAAGTTCCATATCGGTCTAGCGAGCGAGGAAAGTTTTAACATTTTAAAGCCATTTGTGGTCTTTTTGGGAGAACAAACAGGTATGATCTGGATCTATCGCTTGTGACTCTCACCACCCTCACTCTTACATTTTTATTGCATTTTCGGGACATTTAAGTTTTCGATCTTTGCTTGTGATGTATTCAGAAACACGTGCGTATTGTGCGAAACGTATCCGCAATTTTATATGAAACTATAAGGGAGATAAATCTTAAAGATTTAAGATAAATTTACTTGTATTAAGTCCCCTGAAAAAATGTAACATTTGCGTTTATATCACAGCTTAAAATATATCATATCTTTGGTTAAATATCATCTTTTTTTCATATCAACTAATTTAACTCAAAGTCACAGGAAATTTATGGAAAAAAATTGCCGAACTATCCGATTTCGTAATATTTAACTCTGTGTGACAAGCTAACATCCCCGCAAGGAGAAATGGAATAGCCCGATGTCGGCATAATCAGTGCATTTCATTGATGTGTACGGCGGAGTGTACTTCACACGGATTGGCGTGAAATGAAACTAATTGCCAATTTATGGATAATTCTAACTTTATTCATTTGGATTAATATGCATTTTAAACGTGGGTAAACAGAACAATTGTCTAAATGTAGAAAATGAAGAGAAGTGAATTTGTTGCTGTAAAATTCCGTTTTGTTTGGTTGGAAATTTTAGTGACATTGTTTTGTTTACAAATTTACACGGCACATGGCTTGGACTTGAGTAAGTATTTTTGGTAGAACATTAGTCATTATATTGAAATAATTGTGTTGCATTCAATGGAATACTTTTTTGTTTTCAGAGGATGTAAAATATCCAACAAAGTAAATGCCTTTTCAGGTTGAAGACCCAATGTTTGACCTGTGTTTATCCTACTGACATTTTATGATATTTCAGTCAGAAACTCCTAACATTCAAACTATTAGCTATGCAGGTTTTTTAGTGGTTACCGCAGTTAATGTTAGGCTATATTTTTGTTGAATTTTAATGAAAACCATGTGTTTTTTCTTACTTTTACTGAATGTTTTTGTCCTGATCGGTTTTGTTTTGCATTCATTATTGTGACATTAAATATACTATATCGTAACCACAAGGATTTAGATTTCAACTAATGTCATGGTCCCACTTTGTCCTTTATTTAACCAGTCACACTGATAGGTTTTTTATTATAATTCGCACAAATTGATAAATATATATTGTAAGTGGCCCAGTCTGTCCATTTTATATACAAATTTATGATTATTGTTGAGAAAAAGTCCCAAATCACAGCTAATCTTTTTATAGTTACAGTCGTTTTAGTAGCAAATTGCTAATTTAGAAAGTACTCAGACAAGTTTGTTTTTATCATTACTCCATTACTTATTACTGACAAATGATGGGGGGAAAAACAAGATAGACTACATACATGTATAAATACATCAATCTTTAAGGCTGATTTATTATGGGATCAATCGATGTAACTGTTTTACTCAGACTCTCTGATTGCAGGGAAAGAGCTATTGATCCAACATTATAATTACTGCAGTGTCAAACATTGTCAGAGACTATTATACCAAGCTATAGGCTGACTCATGCCATTGTTCTTGCCGTTATTTCTTTTTCCAGAATCCGTAGTTTACCAACGTTACTTCATATATTATTTACTGATCGGCTACAGAATAATATTGTCAATAAACAAAACACAGATATTCTAGACTCCAGTCTGACTTGCAGACCACAAGTATTGGCTTTTGCATAAAAAAGTAGTTGTCATGGAATATTTAAGGGTTTAATTAACGATTCAGAGATGAGTAAGGTGTCAACCAATCAACTTGCAGACCCTGTATGCATGTATGGGGAAAACAGAACTTTCTAAAATTAAGGGGTACAAAGTTATTGTTTCGCATGTAGCTGATCCCTGGGTGGCTTCATTAAAGTTCCAGGATCTCTTTGAATTAACTGTTATAGTAACATTAATTTATTCATAGGATAATGATAGAACCATGTTCTATTCACTCTAAAATAATGTTTACATATTATGCTTTTCTTCAGTATTCAAGATGTTTCTTCAAGAAAAAGAGTTGCCAGAAAGCATTTCTTACTTTTTGCAATATCGTTGAAAAACATACTGCACTTTATTTTATGTATGTACTTAGCCATTTAAAAAGTCATATTGGGAATGTTTTTGGTACAAATAAAAATCATCTCTGTCGGTAAGACATCTTTCTTGATCAAATGAGAGCTACTTATAAATGTGATCCTGGGACTTTAAAGGTCTAAAGGTTTCGTGATATTTTATTTACAAAAAAGTCCTAGTAGAATTTGTTCATGTGTTTCAAAAGGCAAAACTTTGCATATAATGCCAAAGCCAATGAAAACGTGTCAAAGTTCAAAAATTTTGATTATGACTTGGAGTCCCAGAATTTTGGGAAATCTAGAGACACCAATTTTTAAATTAATAACAGTGAAATGCCAACATTTGGGAAATAAAACCCAAGCATTCTCAGTCAACATGTCTAAGGGAAAACTGCAAATATAAACTTGATCATTTGCACGGTATATAAAGGAAGTTTGAAGGGTTCAATGGAACGTGGGACAGTCTGTAGTCCTCTCACAGAATTTTGAAGTGTGAAGTAGAGTCATGGACATAGACTCCAAGTTCATGAAGTTTCAAAGTTAAGAGTTTATACTGTGATACTATTCCAAAGTACGTTGCTAAACACCATAGTGTTAAGATAAACAAGTTTTAAACAAGTGTCTTTTTCTTCTTACCAAAGCTTCACCCAAAACCTCTTACTCTATGCTCAATCTTGAGAACCTTGGCACACATGTTTTTGTAAACAAAACTTTCATGTGATTGTGTGGATATAAAATGAATGAAAAGAGATAAGATCTTTGGGACATCAGATAAAAAGAAAAAAATGAAATCTTGTGAATGAACAAGTTGTTTTTCAGCTGTGGTTTTAGTTAAATCTACATCTAAAAATGTTCATTCATCATGTGCATGGGAAAGGTGGTTATTCCAGAGGGTTCACTGGTACAAAATATAGTACCAACTAGAAAATGTAATAAAATATAATGAGGTACACACATGTATAAAGTTATTAAAGCGAAAGCACCAGAGGGTAAATTTTCTTTTCCTCAAAACACTGTGTCAGACTGCATTGTCAAAGACCAAAAAACAACCTGATACTAGTCAAAATGATTAAATGATTAAAATGTCAAGTTTTAGCAAAATAAAAACAACCTTAACTAAATATATTTTATTATTTTCAGTTTATTTAGAGTAGCAGACTTTAATTATTTAATATACTGGGTAATATAATTGATGATTATGGCAATTTTGCGCTCTTACAGGTTAGATTGCTATCCGAGAAAAACATGCCAATATATGAAAACTTGTGAAATAATTTTTAGTTGTATTTCTGGCACTTGTAACTATATATATACACACACATACAAAAAAAGAAACTCTAAACCCACCAGCATTTACCAAAGAACCTCGCTACAGACTTACTATAGAAACTTACGATAGATAGTAAAATTATGCCTATTAAATAACTAAAATATAACAGGTAAAATTTCATGAAGTGTCATTTTTCATAAAGACTGTTTTTGCATGATAAAGCACATTTTAAATGTTGTCTCCTATGATTTTCAGGGTCAGCTGATTTATTTAGCTTGTAAATTCATGACACATTTAAGAACTCAAATTTGACAGCCAAAAATTAATTGGTTCCTTTGATGGGGTGTAGGTGGAAATCTGAGAACTATGTTTTTGAGTACATTGAAGTAAAATTATAGTATTTCCATTCCTGTGATAAGGAATAATGATAATAAAACACATTTAAAAAACTCTGAGGAGGGCTAAGTGTGTTATCTACTATCGTTTGTCACTTCTCCCCAGGTCCGAACAATTCATGGTCTTATTACAGTTCAGTAGCTAAGAAATATTTTCATAAAAATCTGTAATCAGTCCAGACATTTTATAGACTTTGATTTTTGTTCCAGAAATCCACATTGTAATTTGTCATAGTTATTTCATACAAAATTTATTTATAAAAGGGAGGTAATTATTCTGCCCAAATTCAAAATATAAGCACACACAGAGATAAATTTTCAAATGATTTTGTTTCGCATCAGCACCTCAGTGACAATTATTTTCTCCTGGAATGAAAAAACAATACTCGGAATTATGTGAAAAAAATGTTTACTGTTAGATCGAACACAAGAAAAATTCATTATCGTTAAATTCATTGCTGTTACAATATTTGCTATTTGGCAGAGTTTGATTGACCTGTTAAACTGATATAAACTATATTTCATTTGTTTTTAATCAGTATAAAAAATCTGAATATTATGTGTGGAAAATCCAGCCCAAAGCATGAAGAGTTGAAAAGTTTATCGGCTGTCAGATGGGGATCATTAAATAGGTTATTTACAGAGATGTTACACATATGAACATGTACACATTGTATTTAGTTCAAAAACATATGTATTGTAAGTTAAAAGGATCTGTTAAACATGATAAAAGGTACATATATAATTAAGAATGGGCAGGCTTCTTCGGGTTTCTTCTTGGAAATTTTCATCAAGTCACAAGTTTCTTGAAATATTCTGTTGGGACTGTTCTGTTGCATTGCCAACTTTGAAATGAACCAAAAACTTTTTTCTGATGCCCTCATGCACAACCTTTTGTCAGTTTTCGTTTATCATATTGGCGTGGTCCAGAAAACATGAAATGATCTCAAAGTGGTATACAATTTCTTAAAATTTAGTCGATTGTGTGGGTCTGTTAAGAAGTAAAATAAATTGGTTTCCAAAAGCAATGTGATGATATCTGCCTGATCATTTTTGACATTATGCAAATGTATGAATTTTATGTTACCTATTATTTAATGCAATTTTATGCTTTTTCTAAACAAGTTGGAAGTTTTGTATTGATAAATTGACTGTCAATCATGTTTCTAATTCAAATTTCAAAATGTTTGCCAACATATTTTTTTACTCATTTAAAATCGAATCGAAAAATAAGTTTTATTGTTGAAAAATTGTATCGATTGTTCAGCTGCCATTTTTGGATTTCAGCTTTGTGCTGCGTTTGATGTTTTATGAATGAAACCATTTTCGTAGGTGGGTGATTGAAATAATTAGAACTAAGTGATATGATTGATACCTGTTATTGATATGATTGACCGTCTGCTAGCATAAAAGAATAAAGTTTGTGTTCAATTGTTTCACGATTTGTCCAGTGGTCCAATTTAGTGATATTGACAGTCGAGTCCAATCAGCCAAATTATTTTGAGCAGCAATTTAATACAAATATGTGGTAAGTAAAATTAGTAATATTCGCCTTTTGGGGAATTTAATTTGAATGGTTCAGAAATACACAAATGTAGAGTTGTTGTTAGAGGAGAAATTTAATGTATTTTGTATGTTTAATTTTAAAATTTGGTATTGACATGTTGTATTTGTAGGAGTTAAACGCTCATTTCAACTGTGTTTTTGGTCATTTTAACACCCCAACAGTTTATCATTGTCCCTGGGAATAACCATTATAAGACTTGTATCCTCCATAAGAAACTGCCGACTTTCTCACATAAAAAGACATGGTTGGTAGCAGGGCTTGAAGCCATGACCCACAGTCTATCTGAGGTTACAGTGGTTTTAAGTTGGTGACTAGCTAGCTCCTAACCACGCAGCCATGGAGACAGATTATAGACATGTTGGTTTTGATGTTCTAGATTCTTAGTATAGTGCATATGCATACTGAATACGACTGGTGAAATGCAAACTTTACTTTCTATGCTGCACCTTCCATCAGAGACATTCTATTACAAGCTCTTGCAAGACAAAATTTCTAGTGCCTTTGTAATGTTGCAAGTCATTTTATGATAATTCCAGATAAATGGCAGCTCTTTGAAGCTTTTATGTTCAGTTTTCTGCTGCATTGTTTATGACATAGGTGCATATCAAGAAAATCAGAGTCTTTCGGAAGCTTGGAAGTTTCAAGTGCATACAGCTGGATGATTTGGCTCAGTATAATGCAGTTAATGCACAATAAATACTTGCAGAGAAGAATGTGGGAAAACAACTATAGTAAGACATGTCTGATTCATAGAGGATTCAGTTGCAGAATTAAGGAGTTTTATGATTTCTGTGGCTTACTGTGTGTACATGTATGATGTAGATGTATGTTGAACAAATGTTATAATTCTAGAAATATAGATTCTAATTTTTTTTTCAATTTACAAACATCAATAAGAAATTTTAACTTTTGAATTGTGTTGACTTGTAGCAACTTTTTTAAATCCCTTTTTTAAGTTGAAAATTGTATTACTGTAGAGTAGCTTAAAATTATTTTTTTTCTGATGATTTCAATGACCAAAGGGTGGGGGTGGGGTGGGGGGTGCCAGTAATGTTGTCAGGGGGTACAAGTATTTGCATGCACACCAACAGGTACACAGACTTTCAAGTTAATTAGGTAACTGTGATAACGAGCTTAAGGTAATTGGCTAATCAAAGATGATTGGTTACAAGTGGCGATTATGACTACATCAGCTGCAGAAAACAGCCTGCGAAAACATAACATTGACATTACTACCATACTGGCACAGTACTGGCATTGCCAGCTTGTTTTCTGGGAAACTTTTCAAAAAAAAGGGGGGGGGGGGGAGAGAGTTGCGGTGAAAGGTCAGATCAGGTGTTGTGGACACATTTCTTGCTCTAACCTTTATCTTTTGCAGGTCTGTTCCCTTCACTATCCACCCCTTTGAACAATATTAACGATGTTGTCTAATTTGAATTTCTTTTTAATTCAGAAGACAAAGTTAGCTAGACAGTAATCTTTAAATGGTTACTTTGAAATCTTACTTTTAAGTAAGTTCAGTTACAGATCTCCGTTTATTAAGTTGTACTGTGTACTATTTACTTATTTCATGCCAATGATGAGGCGTAAATGTTTATTCTAAAGTTATCGCAAGTCTAACAAGTTTCAGACCAAAGTAAATAGAACCATAATAGGTTTAATGTGTTGTCAATAAAATCTTGACTTTCAGCAAATAAAGAAATGGGCAGCCATTTTACCACTAATGGCCTTACAAATAGTGGTGTTTAATCTTACAATTGGGTCATTGGTTTGTTATTTTTTGACATTACCTTGTACACTGTTAATGTAGACATTGAACGTTTTTATCGTGTTCCGATATGTTTGGTTCTAAAAGTTTTGCTTGAAATGTGTCAAATGCCCTGCATTACCGAATGGATGATATGAACTGTTTAATAATCCATTAACACGATATTGTCATAGTATTTTGGACCTGTTGGCAATAAACTATGTGAAGATTTTGTTTTATGATTAATTGATTATTAAATGAACAGGTGTGTAACTTTGGGCCATTTGAATAGATTGACAGGTTGAGATCTATGTTTAAACTTTGACATCAAGTTTTATCAAGTTCTTTCAGCATTTTGTAATTCTTACATATTAATTGCACACTAGTTAATTGCTTATTAAATTACCCATTAATTAATTGAATTGAATTGTTACGTCAAAAGAAAGACCCGAACACAGTCCTCCTTGTGTCTTTTGTGGTTGGCTGCTCCGGTTAAGTCAAAGCATCCAAGTGCTGTGGCCCTAAGGTCATCTGTGTCCATTCAAATTACTGCGTTTGGCTGCATATTACAATGACAGGTGTTTGGAAGTAGATTTTAAAAATGCTTAGATAGGAAATGATGTAAATTTGTACAATAGATTGGAATTCCTCTCTTTTATCCTGTATAATGTATTTTACACCTTTTTCATTGAAAAGTATAGGATGTTGACCATCCCTTGACCAGATTAGATTGTTTCTTTTGGTCAGGAAAATAGTTGAAAGATTAAAACTAGCTTAAGCGTTAATGCATATGTTTGCACAGCTTTCAAAATGCCCGTCATGCATTCATTTTACCTCTTAACATATTGTGGTAAAAGAGGTGGGGGTGATACATGAAGTGGGCCTTTAGACATCATTTACTTCCTGCGATTTCATACTTGAATGTTGACACTAAAGCTTCTGATCTTGCAGAAAGTGTTATTTTTTAGTACTTTCCGTGTGAAAAAGAATTAAACAAATTTGCTCAGGCTGGCACACTGCAACAGAGACAAATTTCGTTCTGATCTTGTTTGATGCTTTATTGAGTCACTTTTGAGTGACCCGTCTGTATGAAGTTAAGAGTTATTTCATTGGTACAGGATAATCCATACGACCAACGCTGGCAGAAGAGTTTAGTTATTTTAGGTTTAGGGGGGATAGTGCTAGATACAGAATGTGTCCCGTTCCAGAGACACCTTCTGGTTCTTTAAATGCCCAGTGTACAGCACCGATATATCGGAACGTCTGTTTTTAAGTCTTATCCGAAAGGCCTTTATTTTATAGTTATGTTAGTGAAAGAGCAGACCAGACTGTCCTTCACCTTTACCGTCACTCTGGCAGCAAGTGATTCTGCCTTTTATACCATTTATACCTGATCAAACAACTTATCCATGCAATCTGATCATGCTCTACAGTAAATTTGTTAATGAGCACCACTTTGAACAATTAATGGTTCTATCAAGTTTGAAAGCTTGACAAGTCCATTTTGTAAAAGGGGTATTTGGGTTTAAAACATGTGATTCAATGGAAAGGTTGAAACTGTAACCATTGTTCAATTTAGTACAGACTATAAATGACACACTTTAGACAAAAAAAGGTAGAAATGAATGGACCAGAAGTTTGATCATTTTTGGTTCTGAATAACCTTCAGGTCATTGTATTATAAAAGACAAGTGATTCATAGTCTATTTTAGAGAAGAGAGAAAAACTGGAAAACTGTACAAAAATGATGATGGTTGATAATTTCAAACTGTTTAAAGGCTTGGGATAAGATGTTAAAATTAAAGAATTTTGCTAACAACAGACCAAATTGTTACTTGCACTTTCTAAAAATTGATCCTTCCAGCACCTATAGCAAAAGAGAATCATTGCGGAGAATAAATTTGTTCACCACAAAAATGCCTATACTATATAACGTGTCTGTAGAAATCGACATGCCTTTTACGTTCTTCCATGTTATAAGCCAGCGCCACAGACATGCTTTATTGATTGGCTGTGAGTATTGATCACATCTACAGCAGGAAGATTTTCATTGCTTTATCGCCAATCTCTCGCCATTTGATGTCGTGAAAAATGTAAATTATTTAAGATCACAGAAGAAATGTATACCTTAGTCAAGTCTAGTGATTTGTATCAAAGTCTTTTCTGATCCCTAATCTGTTATTGTTATAGTTACTAATTTTTGCAGATTTTGATTGCCTCTTAAATTGTTTTGAATTTTAATCAGCATTACAAAAAACGTCATGTGATTGCTTCATAAGGTGATATAGAGGCTTAATAAAAAGATTTTAAAGCTCTCTGTTGGTTGCAGCCTGATTAACAGATGTCGGCGATTGATTTCTATTGATTCTCGTAATTTAAATTGTCATGTAAACCTAGAGGACTGAATTCTGGGATTTTTCTTCTTAAAACTCGAGGTTTATGTCACAGATGTAACACTGATTTGCACAATGTTGTTGTTGTGGTATTCTATCAATGATAATGTATTTTGATTTTAGAACAGTATTTATTTATTAGACTACTTTCCTTGAATTGGTGGAAAAAGAAGGGTGAACTAAATTTTTAATTGGTTGGAAAAGAAGGGTCAACTGATCATGCCTTATGTTCAAATATTACATGGGAACAAAAATTGGTTGAATATAAATCTGAGTGAAACTTTTGTTTTCTTGGAGTTTTTAAAATTAGAAAACCATATAATGTGGTATTTAAGTTAAATATTCATAATATGTAAATTCTAATGTAAATTATAATGGAGGCATTTCAGCATTTCTTGAAATGAAGTGAAGTCACGAAACTTGGTCAGGATTTGTAAGTGATATATACAAGACATGCAAACTTAGTTTGGATTTATATGGAATTTGATATTTTTTCACCATGCTTTGTTTTTATTTAAAACATATTTGGCATTTCATTGATTTAGAAAGACCTTTATCATCATCGTGAAAAAGTCTTGTGCAATCTACAGAAATCATTTTTTGACAATTGATCAGTAGATTTTGTCTATCTGGACTTGTCTATCACAGACCATCAGATATGTTTGTGTGGGTGACATGGCACACTGGCTTCAATACACGCCGCCAGACGACAGTTTAAAATGTGATATGTATCTTTTAACAAGGTTTATTCATTGACAGCCCTCCTCGACGTAGGGAACCATTGTTCCTCTGACATAGGAAAATGTACATTAATTGCAGATACACATTACAGACGAAAGAATATGATTGAGATCTTCGGAGGGTCTTTTGAAACTGTAATAATACGATAATTATGTAGATTTTCATAAATTGTTTGAAAACGAGTGGTGTTATTATCATAATATGAGTAAATACCATAAAACAGGCTTTATAAATTGTTTTTCAATACTTTTGAATATCCTTGAATTAGTATTTGTTATGTCTGTGTAATATGCACAGTTTCAGCTTGACCGCTTTCTTTCAATCACTTATGGAATGATATTCTTACCCAGAATGCACCAGGAATGAGGTCTGAAATTTCAGACATATCCAATACAGGCTTCTTTCACTGCACCATGCAACAGACATGAAGGTGGTTATGAACACAGTGTTTGGTGCTTTTCTGGGAGATTTGTGGTTTTTGCGATACTTATGGTTGCATTTTGCAGTCAACTGGGCAGCTGGCTTTGCCACCCTGTTTCTTCACAGAGTTTGCAAGTTTGAACCCAGATGGTGCTCCACACAAGACAAGGAACTGTATGTCTATTGCAAAATGGTGTGTTTATTCTATTTTAACATTTGCTTGTGTTCACCGGTATGTAACTGGCATAATAATACTGATTATGTAAATTTTCAGTCATTATTAAGTGTACAGGAACTGGATTACCTCCCTTGTATAGAGCCTCTTCAATTAGCTTATTACTTATGTAAATATTTATGACCAGTATCATTAGATACTCTAAAGCCAGTATAATTAATTGATTGTTCATTGATTAGTTGTCAATTATTGGCATAATATTGGTAATGATTGCTGAAATGCCTGACTTATCAGCCCCCAGGAGCTGTCGGTGATGCAGTATTGCGTAATATTTACATTGAGAGTTAGACTGGTTCAGACAATTAGCTGCCAGACTGTGTCTACAAGGAAATGTAAACATTCTTATCTTCGTGAAAGAGTTGGTTTATCAATTTGTAACAGATCAATAAATTTTTCTAGGGTGATAAAGAAGTTTTGGACGAAAACAGATCTTTTAGTAATTATGTCACAATCAAGCAAATACTTATACTAAAAGTACATTTTATTCGTCACCTGTAGATTTTGTTTAGAAAGGAAATAGTTTCTTGTATCTTGTATAGAGGTTCTGAAAACCAACATTTGGGCTTTGCATCCAGATCTAGTGAAATCTGGATCTATACCTTCCTTTTACCCTTTTCAGTGAAAATGGCTGATGTTGGGACAATTGTACAGTAAGTTGATGGTAATTTTATAGTGACATAGTAATAGCAGAGAAGCCTGCAAGTATTTTGAAAATCCTCTTACACACGCCATTCTACAGGTAACGCCAACAAACTGTCACGTCTGTTTGGACACGTTCGAGTTGTAGGCATGCTCTACTTTTAGATGATGTAACTTTAAAACTATTTTGTACGCATACCTCTGTTACATTACTGTCACATGACGTTCAATTTACGTAAGCATTTTTTTATACAATGAAAAGAGTCGAATTGATCCCAGTCACAATTAATGCCGAGGCAAAGACGGTTTTCACACGTTGAGGCTCGTAATTTACTCGACAGTGATATGTTCGCCCGTTTAAAACTGTGCTTCGTGTATCTATTTTGGAAAACAGAGCATGTGAAAATATGGGGATTAAGGAGATTAGAGGTAATTTGTCAGTTTTTGTTTGTAGATTCCAGGGTCTCCGAATATTGGAGGCGACATAGCACTAAACTTGTCTACCATATTAATAAGGGCAATCTTGTTTTAGTGAATCTCGTGTGGAGAAAACAAACAGTACTGATAAACTGGCCCTAATACCCCTGTCTATTTTCACATCTTTGAAGAATGTTGGTCTATATCTAATTTCTTGCAGGACAGGTCCTTGAGACCGAACTTTTTTTGTAGCACTCAGGGGAGACAACTTGACTCTGTATGGAAATTGTTAAAACAGCTTTCAGCCTAGTTTGGAATTCTGTTTGAAAAGTGTGAAAAGGTGATTTTAAATGATCTCATACATGAACATGTATTTGTTCTGAAAACTTGCACAGTTGTTGTAGTGAAGGTTGCAGGTTTGAGCTTTATTTTTGACACCTTCATGACTCTCTATATATGCCTATTCTGCCCTGTATGCTGGACAAGCTTTTGAGCCTGCTTAATTTGAAAATAGCCCCATCAGCTCAAAGCTATTTTGTAACATGTTGTGTTTTATTGACACCTTTCATGTCACCTTCCTTTTAAAGTGACCATTTCCTGTGTTTCATGGATGGAGGTGCGAAGTTATGACTGTAGGGTGTTAGGTAGGTACTGTGCGAGTGAACAGGTTATAGTGACATAAATCATGGCAAAATAATCCTAAGATTTTACATTTTTTGTGGGTACATGTACATGCACTCCTTTGATCTCTTTGTAGTGGTTTTCAATGGCCACCATGTCCTTTCTTTACTGTCAATCACAGGTCGAGCCCTCTGACAGTTAATTAATTGTCCTTAATTGGCCCCAGGGTATACATCTGCCTCAGACCTCTGACTCCCTGTAGTTCACAACCTGATTCAAATATCTTTTTTCATTGAAAAAAACCCTGAAGAATGTATCAGGGATCATTAGTAATCTAAGGCAAAATAATTGTGAGAGTTAAGGTCAAACAAAAAGATACGTGTGGTTGTGTGGTTCTTGACTTCTGACTGTAATTCTTTCCTACCAACCTCAAACTTTTTTGGTAAGACAATGATCAAACAGACCAATTTTCAAGACTTGGTGTTTTAGAGCAAAAAAGGCAACAACAAAAAAAAAAGACGTGACCGCTAATGAGAAAATTTTTGTTGAAGCATGTGAAATTTATAGGGATGTAATGGTTACAAACGAATATCACGTAGGCCTGTTTCGATGATATGGCGTTTTAAAAATCGTAACCTTTCTCCAGTTTCATCTTTTCACGAAATTCCATAAAACTAACTTAATATAAACAATCACTTTACAGTGTTTGGTGTTCCCTTCCGAATGATACATTTAATGAAAGGTATCACATGCAAAAATATTTTAGCATTGCAAGGGTTAAATATATAGCCATAAGCCATATCTTTATACGAATTAATACAATGCTTGTACCAGTGATTTCAGCCATTTCAAACACAATTCATGTAAATTTTTAAATGTATATTGATACAAATATGTCAAATCAATGACATCCCTAGAAATTTACGCTGAGGGTTACCAAGGTGCATGAGCGTTTCAGAGGGATTATTGTAATAGTCACTTGTGCATTTAAATTTATGCTGTATCCGGTATACTAAAAATGAGTCAAGAATTTATTTAATTGAATAGATATCCTTGCATTCCTTAAGAATGGACCAATACAGCTTATCAGTGTAAGTCAGGTTTCAAACACTCATTCATGATTTTTACAGTAACCTTTAATTAATTATCTGCCACCAATGTGTGGGTTTTGTAGCAACTAGACTTAACACATGCTTAGTAACTAAAAATGACTCCAAGAATTTGTTTAAGAATAGTACTTTGATTACCCAGGACTCCTTTAGATTATAGGGAAGTCAGGGTCATTAACTCAGAAGATTTTACTTTTAAAGTATCTCCACAAGGGTTGTATACAACTGCCTCGCACAAGCTTGATTAATATTATTCCTCTTTGTACATTAGCTTCTTTGTATTTCTGTATGTTAAAAAAGTAGATACGGCTCACCTAACTTTGTTGATCTACAATACTCCATGACTCAGGAATATCTTGTCTTATGGGAACCCCAGAGACTGTTGCTTCAGACTAATTGTATATATCACATGGAATTGTCAAAACATAACTGTATCAAACTTGGCATTTACCGTTCAGTTTCTAGGGTAAACAAACAAACAGTAGCTTTTCCTACAGTCTCTTGGTGCTTAGAATGCGAGTGTCTGACTGTTGTAATTTATTTCTCCCTGTTTGTTGATGATGAAAATACTTGAATGCTGAACAGAACTGAAACATGGCGAGTTTGGTGGTAGAATTTGCAGATCATATTAAGTGAGCTTGGTTGTTTATTACCAATAGGTTACAAGTTCAGTCATTTAGCCAGGCCACTGTTTTGTTAAGATGAATTATAATGTAATTAAGTCACGTTTCCTCTCTTGCTTATAAAGTTAAATAACACTAAATTTTATTTTCTATCGGAGATCGAAGCAACGGGCGGCGGAAAAAATAAAAGTTAGAATTTGAATCCTTTTTTTATTTGGGTTTTGCATATTTTGCGCCCCCGTCCCCAAAACGAAAGATAAAACCCCCCCCCCAAACAAAAAAAAAAACTTGCCTCTACTGTTGCTAGAACGCAATTAAACCACAGTTCTTTCAGAGACATGAGAGGTCAGTTCTTCCTTACAAAAAATTGGAATATTGTACACAGTTTGCTGCTTTAGTACAGTTGAGCAGTAATTAGTTGCACTACAGACATGTTTAGGTATGATGGAATATGGCGCTTCATAGACAAAAACCCACATTATTAAGGAAGTCTTTGACATGTTACATCTTGATGTAATGTTCCTTTATATCAGAGTTACAAGCGTTAACTTGAAAGATTATTATGTTTAGTCTGCTAACTGTACCAGAAAAAAGTTGGACTGTTGAAGGTTACTGATTACGGATCCGGCTGGGAAATATATGCCAGAGTATTATTGAAACATTAAGCATGTTAAGTAGTGATGTGCATGCTTACAATTGACTGTACAGAATGTCTAACACTTCCAGAATAATAATTAAGTTTCTTCAGAGCATCTTTATTACAAAAGAATTCTTTGGACCTTTGCATCGCTGGACACCATAATACCAGGCTGATTAGCAAAGCTCAGCCTGGCTCAAACATTTGATCTGACACAAAGTGCATGACTGAAATTCCAGTCAAATAACAACCAATCAGCCAATCCAAATAAGGTTGCACATATATAATGCTGATTATATTTATCCAATTAATGCATAAAGCATATTACTGGAATGATGGACGTATTGTGGTACTTAAATATCAGAATGTCAGCAAAAAAAAATGCTATTTATAGACAGTACTGCTATTTATAGACTTTATCTCTAGATATTGCCGAGCTTGGCAGTTCAAGTAACAGTACAAATACTTTTAGCTAATTGAATAAATTGAAAAGTACAAGGGATTTGGCTTTGATATACAATCTCAAAGGCAGAAATTAGTGCCTTTGGTTTATTAATGGATAATATTTCAGTTGTGAGGGAGTTGTCTCTAATTGACGCTGTACCATTAAAGCTTTTAATGGTTATTTGTCAATTTGTGACATGTGTTCTCCTGCATGGTTTTACGAGGCTCTTAGCACCTATCATATAGCCACTGGGCATCTGTTCACATCTGATATGGCTCAGTGATCAATGTATCTTCAAATTTCCGCCAGTCTGGGTCTGTTTTGGTGGAAAATATTCGCTCTCGTTATTTCATCTTATTTCGATATTCAATTAAAGAAAAATTGAACAGTCATTAATTTGATGAAATTTGATAAAATTGAGGCAAGTTACATTAGAAACTTGCTAATTGTGAGTAATTTCTGTCCAATTTTACATTAAAATGCTAGGGAAAATCAGTAACCCTCTGACATTCACCATCCTGTCGGTGACGTTTTTATCGCCAACAAAGAATCAAGTGGCCTATGTCCGTACCCGCTGGATAGTTATTTTGTCCCGAAAAGGAAACAAAGAGCAGTTTTCCCAGAACCCTTAAATCATAAATGCTGCGTCAGTCAACTTCTAAAGACGTAGGCAGGTTCGTTTTTAAGTTTTGCCAATATTTTTTCACCAGATGTTCTGAAAATAATGGAAGATTGCCTTTGTTGCTACACTGAGGCAGTTGTCACACTCCATAGAGATAAGATTGAATTAAAAAATAATTTCCGAATCCTGCGTTCTTTGGTAATCAATGAAGAAAGGAAGAATCTAAGTGTTTTATTATACGTCTTAATGATTTAAATACGTCCTTGAACAATGTGGGTATTTTAACTTTATAACGAGCTGTTGACCTTTGAAATTGTCAAGCATGTAATTATATGTTTCTGAATATAAATTTTGTTCTTTTCACTTGATAAAATGATTTACGTTTTTCAAATTGGGACATTTTCATCTTGAATGAAAGAAAGAAAGAAAGGAAGATGAATGTATCAAATGTTTCAGATTCAGGTTTCAAGCATAATGCCAAAACTTTATGAAAAAGAAAATGAGAGAAAAGAGAGTTTTAATTTTATAAAAAGTCAGTTTTACATGAACAAATTTTCATAATTTTGTATTTTGTTGTCACCTGATGCAGTTAAAGAATTATTTTGTGATCATGCGCAATAACTTTTCCTGCGGAATTAGGAGGAAAATGAACTATGATTTTGAAAAAAAGTCTGCCCAATTTTGTCTCTAATCTGAGACATTAGATCTGTTTATCTGTCAAAAAATAACATAGTTTGTATAGAACAAAAAACACAATTATGCAAATGTGCTATTTTCGTATAAATTGTTGCAAATGTTTGGTTTAGAAACTTTCTACGTGGTCGGAGTAATGTTAAGGAGAAATTATAATCAGTGCCCCCCCCCACTAAATGTCTAAAATAGACCCTTCCTTCTTTCAATTTGGACAGTACCATTCATTGTTTAAAGGGGTGCTCACTGAAAAATTATTTGAGTTAACAGTAAACAGTGCAGATCATGATCAGACTGCGTGGATGTTGGGACAGATCATGATCTGCACTGGTTTCAGAGGCAGAATCAGCAGCTGTCTCGGCAATTCATATCATTATATTAAATATGATAGAGTATGCAAAATGTTAGTCTGACGACTGAAGACCATTTTTTTCTTCGGAAAATTATAGTAGACATAATAACAAAGAAGCGTATGTCAGTTTCTGGATTTAAGATTGGAACAAATAGTGAGATTCTCTTGGATTTGGAGAATCTGTCTGCAAAGCACACCCTAAGAATTGTAACTGACTGTATGGGACTGACACGCGCAAGGGGGTTAAGGGAATCTGGTATCTGTAATAATTGACACTGAATTATAATTGTTGAAATGTAATTTTTTTATCTACCTGCTGGTATGCTTGTCTGTTATTATACCCCCAAAACGAAGTTTAGGGGGGTATATAGGAGTCACCCGGTGGTTGGTCGGTCGGTCGGTCGGTCGGTCGGTCGGTCGGTCGGTCGGGCGGTCTGTTGCTTTTCCTTGTCCGGAGCATAACTTGAAAACTACTTGTTGGAATTCAATACAACTTCATACAATGATAGCACATTGAGAGGAAGTGCAGTGCAAAGAACTATAACTCCATCTTGACTAATTACAGAGTTATTGCCCTTTGTTACTTTTCCTTGTCCGGAGCAAACTTGAAAACTACTGGTTGGAATTCAATACAACTTCATACAATGGTCAAGCACTTGAGAGGAAGTGCAGTGCTTAAGAACTATAACTCCATCTTGACTAATTACAGAGTTATTGCCCTTTGTTACTTTTCCTTTGTCCGGAGCATAACTTGAAAACTACTGGTTGGAATTCAATACAACTTCATACAATGATCAGCACATTGAGAGGAAGTGCAGTGCACAGAACCATAACTCCATCTTGACTAATAACAGAGTTTTGCCCTTTGTTGCTTTTCCCTGTCCGGAGCATAACTTGAAAACTACTTGTTGGAATTCAATACAACTTCATACAATGATCAAGCACTTGAGAGGAAGTGCAGTGCACAAGAACTATAACTCCATCTTGACTAATTACAGAGTTATGGCCCTTTGTTAGTTTTCCTTGTCCGGAGCATTACTTGAAAACTACTGGTTGGAATTCATACAACTTCATACAATGGTCAAGCACATTGAGAGGAAGTGCGTGCACAAGAACTATAACTCCATCTTGACTAATTACAGAGTTATTGCCCTTTGTTACTTTTTCCTTGTCCGGAGCATAACTTGAAAACTACTTGTTGGAATTCAATACAACTTCAACAATGATAAGCAATTGAGAGGAAGTGCAGTGCACAAGAACTATAACTCCATCTTGACTAATTACAGAGTTATTGCCCTTTGTTACTTTTTCCTTTGTCCGGAGCATAACTTGAAAACTACTTGTTGGAATTCAATACAATTTCATACAATGATGAAGCAAATGAGAGGAAGTGCGTGTACAAGAACCATAACTCTATCTTGACTCATTTCAGAGTTTTGCCCTTTGTTACTTTTTCCTTGTCCGGAGCATTATTCAAACTATTGGTTGGAATTCAATACTTCTTCATACAATGGTCAACACAATGAGAGGAGTGGTGTACAGAACCATACTCTATCTTGACAATTACAGGTTTTGCCAAGAACAATTCTCTTTTTATTTTTTGCAAGGTTTCTGTTACTACGAACTTTCTTTTTTAAGCGTCTTTTGGGGTTTATCACTTTATTTTAATCTTGTTTCTTAAAAATCTCTCCGAACCAGGTCCCTGGGTGCATAATAATGATAAGAATTTCATAATATTCATGGGTAAGATGATTGAAAAAAATACCAATACGTGTTGAAGGTACGATTATATGTTCCTGACTGGAACTGCAGCGGAAAATGGAAATTCCCGTTGAGATGCGTTAATTGTTTTACAAGATCGAGTTGGATCTCAGGTTCAGAGGTTTGGAAACACTTTGACCCGCCTGATGAGATCATAGAAAGTTTGATGCATTTTCCATGCAGATTCATGCATGAGTTTTCACTTATGCTGCGAATTTGGCAAATGACTAGAAAGCAAATTTGTTAGAGGAACATTTATTGTTGAACAAGAATGCTAATTATGCCAATTTCCAATACAGGTACCTTAAAGAAACATGTATTTTTTTGTATTTCTACATTTTGTTTTGTATTTAAAATGAATGAAATGTCGGCATTTATTCTTTTATTTACAATTCGTCAAATCAACAAAACTATTGAAGTGAAAAATAGATATGTTTAACAAGAAAAGGAGTCAAAAAGGTTATTCAGCGCAAATTTAGAGGTTCAGAAGGTCATGCAAGTAAAGGTAATGGGAGTCACGCAAGTACAGTAATGAGTGAAATAATTTGTATTTACCAGTGTATTGCAATAGCTCATTGCTTTGACAATACCTGCTTATTCAGAGGAATAACAGGGGCATTAACTCTTATGAAATTAAAGGGAGGTAATCATATACAGATTGGACTGATCTCAGTTTTACTTCTGGGTCTCTTTGGATATAATTTGCATATTATGAGATAAAAGGTCATGATAACCAATTGGTATGAATTATTCATGGTCATTTGCCATTTTAAGATAGTAACTTAATTACCATAGAATACTTTGATGTAAATAAGGTAGAAGCAGATTCAGTGTGACAGTTTATAACATTTGTGTACCAAGCCAAGTGGAAGTTGAGCTTTCAGAAAATTATGTCTAGAATGCAAATTTAGAATTAAACTGTTCCAAGTTCATAGCAAGTATGATCATACCTTTGAGTTTTGAATTGCACAAGTTCATATGTTTCTTTAATAAAAAAAACATTGACTAATAGACTCTTAGTGCATAGTTTTTGAAGTTCCAATCACAGCCAGATGGCTTATAAGCAAAAAAATATATGATGACTTTTTTTCTAATTAATAACTACTTTATAGTGCTCAATGATCGAGGCCCCCACCTAATATACCACTTGGAAAGGTCCTTAGAATTCTGATGAATTAAGGGAACCTTTCACCCTTTCTGTAAGAGTCTACATGTTCTAGAGTGTTATTAATAGGTTTTCCCATTAATGTTTTATATATGTTGTTAAAGATAGGACTATAAAATCGAGATTGCTGCCACTTGATTATTGGTCATTAAAGAAAATTGTGTTCTTCAAAGTGGCCTGTGATTTGTTATACTTTATGTACTTTCCAGATAGGGTGTAGATATGTTAATAAATAAAGGTACTTAAATGTAAGTAATAGCTTTTAATCTTTTCAATGGGTTATTGGATGGACATTTTCAGAATTCCAGAGACGAAAAGTGTCTAAAATATCTTAAGAAACATCAGTTTAAATAGGATATCGTATGAAAAATAAAATATCATATGAAACTTTAATTATTAATTAAACTTGTAATTAATAGACAAAAAAAATTAAAACAAATTAATTATTAATAGAATGAAATTGTGAATATGGGTTAGATTAATACCAAACGTAGCTAGGTAATGGGTTTGAGCTATGTTACTGACCATGACTTTTTATGTGACACAGCGGAAGTTAAATCTTACAGAGGACCGGGGACTGCCCAGGAAACTGCCTGTCTGTAAAAATAGCTGAAATATCCAGAAACAGGTGTTAATAAACAACAGAAAGACATTCTTAGTCTGATGGAAACTTAATCAATATAACATTAACTCAAATATCTTGAAATCAGTGTTATTCCAAAAGAAAGATATTTGTCAGGGGATTATGTAACAGTAAATGGTAGTAGAACCTTACTTATTAATAATTAGTGCACTGAAAACCTGATTCTTCAATTCGCCAAAGGATGAACTCATTTCTGTACCAAACTATGGACAAAAGACAAAGAGTCCCTATAACATTGCACTGGGGGCTTATTCTAAAAGCAATAATGAGAAACAATTCAGTAAGAACTATATGGTTTTTTAGCAGTTCATCCTCACACTCATCTTCTTTGTGGTATTAGTGGTGTCATTCCAGTGCATGTATTCAAATTACAGCCTAATAAACCAAGCTTTTATTGATCTGGAGCAACAATAAAATCCTCTGAAGATATGAGGTTTTGATTTTGCTGTTATATGCGGCACACATTTGGTCTTATCAAAATGCATGAAATATCTTCTAAGATTTTATTTTCTGCATGCACAGCAAGATTTTGTGAAATCTGTCTTGGCAAATGTCATTTTTGTGTCTAAATTTAGCACTCCCAGACTGGTTTGATGTTTTTGTTTGTTTTCTTCTGTTATCCCAATGGTAATCTGACCATTGCAGAGAACCAGTCTGACAGGAAGTGATTCTTTTACAGCAGACTGCATGGTCATCATTTTTCTTTTTTGGTCATATCTGAAATTGCAGCGGGGAATTAATAATTAGAAAACATGAGGACGGACGCCATTTCTGGAAAACAGACTGATGCATAATAATGTAGACTTTCAACAAATTGGGCAAATGGGACTCATCCACTGTCATTTCTGTGCATAATTCTTTTGATAGACTGTATGCCCAATAAGACACTGTCAGCCAGAGACTTGGACATTTTTTAGAGACAAAAACATTCACTTACAAATTACAGAAAGTTCTGCCATCCATTTCAACAGGAAGAGCTTTTCTTAGTTTCTCAAATTAAGGCGAAGGATGTTATAGGTAGAAATCATCTGTCTAGTTTCTTTTGACAGCTGGCCTTTGGTCAGTTTGACTTCAATAGTTTGTGCTTCAAGTATGGAGGCGCCTAAATAAGCTGTTAGTAATTCAATCCTTTATCCAATTTCTCTCTAAATAAATTTGTAATTATTCCTGCTGAGTAATGTTACCCCTATATAAATATTGATACAGCCAGCGTGACTTTTCTTGTAAATTGTGTAGCAAAGTGTCTGGCAAGGAGCCGTGTAAGTGAGAAGTGCCAAAATCTATGATAGATATTAAATAGTACAGTGTCTGTAACACTTGGCTGCCACATTCTATGGTACTGTCAAGTATTATAGTGCTGCTGACTTAAATTTTGGCAGAGGAGACTGTATTTACATTGTGACATATTACCATAAAAGGGACATAACTCTTTCTAGAATAGTGCTGGCAATTGATCGGTTTCCTAGATACTCGCACATTGGTGCAAAAAAGTAACAAGTCACCCGGTAGCGGCTTTCCTTTGTACTAAGGTTTGTCTGAAAGTTGGCTAAATTATGTGACATCAATGGAGAACCCATGTCTAATATGATTCATGGTCCTACTTCTAAGAAAAGTGATTGGTGGAGGCAATTGGAAGGAGGGGTGCTTACTAATTTTAACACTTTTGCAGCCTAATTTTGACTTTTTTCTAGTCCTCTAATACAGCAAATCAATGTCAAATAGTATCTGTTGCTATAGGACCCCAACCTGATAAGGGAAGTTTTAATCTTTTTTATGAAACTCTCCCTCATCAAATAACATGTTAAACCAGTATTTAATTGAAACGTAAGATTGTGTTGTCATGTCAAAGAAAGGGTAATTGTTACATATTCGCGTGCAGATTAAACTTTATACATGTGGCCTAAGGTATTGGTTAGCGTAGACTTTTGAGAGAATGTAAGGGCACCGGGAAATTGTTTGAGATTAATATACTCTCAGATGAAATCTTCAACTTTTATCCAGTTGCTGGAGGCAGAGTATCTTAAATTTTGCAGTAAGTGTAAACAATAACTTTTTACAGATACTGGGACAAAACTGTCAGTTTTAAAGATTCGTGTGGGGTCAGGATTCAGAAATGACGTTCAGGAATTGAAATAATGTAAATCACATCCACAAAGGAAGACCATGTTATTCACTTAGTCTTTGTTATATACTATCCCTGTCCTTGTTTTTGAAATGAGCAAATATTTACAATTCCGAGCATTCCACTTTGTCTGGAAATTGTTTTAGTGGGGGCTTTTAAGATGTCTTTTGGGAAATATATTTCTGGTCATTATATTCCGTAAAATTTTATCAATTGAATAAGGCTTCCTTTTATCTTCGGAAGATATTTTGTTTGTAATGAAAACTGAGTTATCGCTTACTTTTCATTCTGCTGGTTGTAATTCAAGACTGGGTTGTCTAAACGTGGCTCCGTGAAGTCGGAGAAAATGTATGGGATATGCAGATTGTTAATTTTATTTCATATTAGATAGGCAGAAATAATTATTTGTAAACTTTGATGTTATTTGGCTGAAATGGATTCTTTTCATGCAGTATTCTGGAGAGGTCAACAATTATTGACTGTATCGGGAAATCATTTTAAAGTGTTGTAGGTGTAAACAGGTGCTGGCTTAATTAAGTATACCTGATTTATATGATTGAATCCTGCATGCTCTAGTTGTGTATATTTTTATTGGCTGCTGGAATATTGAGTCTTTGTTTAATATTGATAATGTTTTCCATATTTAGCTCAGGCAGTTGGATTCTAAAATGTCAGACTGGCCCTTTGAATGATAAGTATGGACTGGTTCCAGAATCAATCTTTCCATTGGTGTCACAGTCTGCATGATTCAGTTACTTAGGTAAATGATCCCAAAGAAATGTAATCACCACAATGGTACAGATCAACATGCTGAAAATGTTGTGTTTTAGATTATCTTGAATTTTATAGATTATGATGATTGGCAGCCAATGTGCTCACAACTTGAATTTTCCAAAGGTCACTGACCATTAGATCTGTTATACCATGCAAAGCTTAGCAAAATAGTTATTTAACACAAATATCACATTGTCACACAATGTCACAGTATTGTTCTATTAGAAGCTAATTCACTGTGTTTCCATAATTGATTGAAGAAAAATAATATTTCTCAGAATTGAGAAACAAATATTAGATCATTCGAAACTTGGATTGTGTCATTTATGGATTCTGAGAAAGTTACAAAAACTGTCTCGGATTTTCTTTATGACAGACTTTGTGCCAAGTCTGTCCGCTTTAGCTGCAATTTATGGAATCACCAGACTGTGTATCTGATTACCTACTTACTGGAGGAAAAGTTTCAGATGTCTGCCTCGATACACTGCACCCTTCAGACCCTGCTGACTCGTTTAGATCGAAATAATTTACTAATTATTATGTCTAATTTAACAGTTAAAGAGGGAAGAAATTTGTCTCGCACACTGACTGGAACAGTAATTCGAACATACAAAACTGTTAGCTAATAATTGCGACTAATTGCGATACTAATGGTGTGCATTTTGGCGCTGGTTCAGACACTCGAGTAAAAGAATGTCTCGGATAATGGCTTATCACATCGTATTGCACTATGGGAATTAGAGGCTACCAGAAATAGCGGCATTATCTTGTTTATTTGAAAACGAGAGAATTAAGATTTTGTCTAAAACACTGGTCTTATAGATATTGCCCCAAATAACTTGCAATAGATGGAATAGAATCCAAAACTCAAAGTCGGCTAAGTACACTGCTGCATTTGATGCTGAATTAAGTGACAGTCGAAGTGAAAACAGTTGTAAAGAATTTCTTCAAATAACGTTACAGTTTGGTGAACATGACTGGTATGTATTCTTGCAATTTGGCTTAGTTACAACGTTTGTTTTGTGACAGTTTGGTCAATGTTATTGTTGTGTTTCTCTACAGTTTGGCCAACTTAATGTGTACTGTGTGACAGTTCGACAAATGTGACTGGTGTGTTATGTTACAGTTTTGCACACTAGTTGTTAGTATAAGGAGTGAATTTGCTGCCCCATTGATTGAAATATTACGACCCCTGGCCCCTACATTAGCTCAGCACACCTTTAATGTTAGCTGAACAAACAATATGCTTTTTCAAATTTCAGATTCGGTGTGATGTTTGAATTTGATCTAACAAATTTGAACAATGATCCCCTTTTACAAAGTTCTGTCTTCAATGTTTACTTTGTCAGCAGGGACTTGTGCATGTGTCATATCGCAGTTTGACAGAAAAAATTGATTCTCTTAACTCCACTTCTCAAAGATTGCAATGGATAGAAATGATAATGTGATTGAAATTTGAGACAATAATGGTAGGGTGTATAAATACGAGGTCAACGTTTTGATTTATGCAGGTTAGCCAGACAGACAGGGTCTTTAATTTTCTCCCCCCCAAAAACAGCAAACAGTTGCATGGGAGGTGCATTAAAATGCACAACAATATTGACAGGGTTAAAGAATTGCGAATAAAAGGTTTACCTTGGTATTTTAGGGTGTAATTTGGCTGTTATTTGAAATTGTATAATTGTTTGGTTCAATCTTATATGACAGTTGCATTGAACTGTAAATGAAATATACAGTAAACTCTATTATAACAAACTCATTGAGTCCATTAAAATTTGTTCATTTAGTTAATCTGTATAGCATTTTTTATAAGAGATAAAGAAGAAGAAAAAAATATGTAAGAGATAAAGAAGAAGAAAAAAATCTGGTTCCTTATATCCAAAATTGCACTATATGCAGAGTTGTTATGTACGAAGTTCACTGTATAAGGACTTCTGGACAACTTTGCAGTGAGAGTGTTTACTTGGGGTGGTTATTGAAAGTTTACTGACTGAATAGCAAACAGTATAGACCGTAATCATAGTCTGCACTGGCCACATTAAGGTAAAATCACCTGCCACCTGTGAGCAGCGAAAAATAGTTGAATTCTAATAAAAACCTATTATAAAAGCTATGAATGCAAATCAACCAAAGCTGAATGTAATACCACTGAATGATACGAAATTATGCAACGCAAGGTGTAGAATATGAATATTTTATGGATCAGAATCAATACCACTGGTGCTATTGTTGAAGTTAACTGTTGCAAACTGATAATTTTAGCCAAATCACAAGGCATTTTATTGTTACTGAAAGTTTACTGCATTTTGAATACGAAACTTTAATCTACTTTTATAGGTACTTTTATCTTTTATGACCTTTATTTGATATTTTCCATAACCTCATATTTCATTTTAATATATAAACTTGACACTATAATTATCTCGTGATGAGTGCCATATTCTGAACATTTGTTTACAGAAAACCATTTTAAATGAATTTGATAAATCACAAAATGTAAGTCTTTGGTAATTTGATAGGCCATCCAATTTTAGCTTTTGTATTTTTGGTATAATTTATCTTAGATGACTTAAATAGAGCAACTTTTATTTGTACTTTTAGAAAAAAAAGCTTATTTCAGCAGTCAAAGTGGAAAGATATGTAATTTGGATGTCTGGAATGAGCAGTTTGTATAATATATTGGAAAAACTGTTGTGTCATGAATGACAATATTTCGGTATCTTAAATTTTTTTATATCATGCTGACTTACTGTTTAGTGTATTAGAGCTCTGCAAGCATTTGGATTTCATTGACTTTATTTAGTGTGAGAGCATTTGGATTTCATTGACTTTGTTTATAGTGTGAGAGCATTTGGATTGCATTGACTTTCTTTAGTGTGAGAGCATTTGGATTTCATTGACTTTGTTTATAGTGTGAGAGCATTTGGATTTCATTGACTTTGTCTAGTGTGAGAGCGATTAGCATTTGGATTTCATTGACTTTGTCTAGTGTGGAGTGTTAGCATTTGGATTTCATTGACTTTGTTTAGTGTGACAGCACTAGCATTTTGATTTCATTGACTTTGTCTGACTGTTGATCGATGCACTAGCATTTTGATTTCATTGACCTGGTGTCTGGTGTGAGAGCATTTGGATTTCATTGACATTGTCTGGTGTGATCATGCACTAGTATTTGGATTTAATTGACTTTGTCTGGTGTGAGAGCATTTGGATTTTATTGACTTTGTCTGGTTTAAGAGAATTTGGATTTCATTTCTTTTTGTCTCAGGTGTGGGGGCATTTTGACATCCTTGGCAAATATTGTGTCTGACCTTAGTCTATAATGAGCAGTGTGAATCCTTTAGTACTCTGTGGCACATGAGAAATACAAACATAGCTCTGCATGGAGCCAGATTACAGATAACTTAGATACCTCAGTAGTCAAAATATAATTCTTGTTTGTACAGCAGAAATTAAAAAAAAACACCGAACTTTCTGTTTGATTAAGAAGTTGAGTGAATTTGTGAGAAATAATGCATGGTGATGTTAGATTTGTTCTACATCTATCATCACCATTATTTCTCACAAGTTTCAACTTTTTAATCAAACAGAAAGTTTTTTTTTTAATAACTATGTCTGTCTCTATTGAATATGATTTACCATGATATGAATCGTCAAAAAGAATCCCTTCAAACCTAGAACATAATAGAAAACAATAAGAAACAAAAGTTTTGCATCAGTATTTTTGGAGTCATTTCCCTTTTCAGTGCATTTTCTACATTGATGCAGTCTGATCATGATCTGCACTGTTTGTTATCCAGTCAGACTAAATTTTTACTGAACCCTTTAAACTCTTTCATGATATGGCCAAAAAGAGCGCCTATTTTGGAAATTATTAAAGTGGGGTTAGGTTTAAAGCTATCTCAGGATGAAAACAGACATTGTTGTGACTCAGTATAATCTCTGCAGGTTTCAGTTAGGATCAGGCTAAACTGATTTGATATAAACAAAATGCCTGAGACATTTCAAATACATCACATGTCATTTCCTGTAATAAAACAATTTGATAAATCTTGGCAGTAACAATAAAAATAGTTTAGTGGATTGTACAGTTCAATTGATAGGAGACCATGTCAAACTCAGCAAGGTTTGAGTATTTGAGGGTTTTGATATAGTTTATCAGCCACTCTACTTGTGTTAATGTTGGGATCTTGGAATAGAAGTTTCAAAAGGACTGTGCGACAATTTGAAGATGTCACCATCACCTTGACTTTAGAAGCCCGTCACATATGTGAAAAGTGGTATACTGGCCAGTAAATCATGCATAATGGCATTGTTTTCCTGTGGCCCCGTGCCAGGGTCATTAAGGCACACTTACGATGCCATTACCATACTGTAAATGAAAATTTATCTTGAAAATTGCTTCAAATAATGTCCTAGTGGGGACATAAACATTTTTATTGTCACATTACTGAGGGATTTCATAGTTGGAATAGAAGTGAATACCATTTTCTACACACAAAGATGATATTAGTTTATCAAAGTATAAATAAGAATAGGTTCAGGGGTGTCTACATAGCAATGAGGTGGAAAATTAGTTAAGTTTGTCTTGGTTTGGGCCGCTGAATGTATGTATACAAGTCATGCAGGGGCATTGTCAAAGGTCAAAGACACCGATGCAAGAAGTCGACTGGTACATGAATTTTAACATAGACTTAGTCTAAAAGATAGACTGCGTAACTGTTTTAAAACCAAAAGTGAGAAACTCTCCTTAATGTACAAGGACAGTGTTGTATAGTTGCCTCAATGAATGATTATATTGGAACAATTGTATGTGGCTATAAAGTAAATGTAAAAAAAGAAATAATGTAAATGTAAATACTTGTTCTTGACTCTGAACGTTGTATCTGCAGCCTACAGAAAGTTTGACGCCTGGTTAAATATGCATGTCTCTTGGAAGCTTATCTTTGGAAAACATGCTTGAAAATCCCACTTCAATGTCTATATGATGCATGAAAGAGGCTTTAAAAGCCATAAATATTCATATGCTGACAACTCTCCTAGTTGATTGGTATGCATTGTACTTCATTCAGGTTATTCTTGCACAATAATTTTCTCCAAAAACACCTACAAATCTAGCCAGAAAAGCAATTATTGCTTGCATATGATTTTGATGACATTTAGGAGACTTGTGCATGATTCAGGCGGTAATTTCTGCATCTTTGAATATTTCATTGTCACATTTGAATAACACCCAGTTTACACCAGAAGAATTAAGTTTAGTACTTAATATATTCACTTAAAAGTAACTGGGATTTTTTTTGGGGGGGGGGGGGAGGCAGGGGATTGGTCAGCAGATCTTGACACCAAAATTACAAATTTTTCTACTTGGAATTTTGTAACCAATGAATGATAAGTTTTTAAGTCAAAGGAACCTGTAATGCCTTTTTAACTTTTTGGAAATGTTGTAAATTGGATTTGTTTGGTGTAAACATGTCCTGTATTGCCTTTGAAATGTTTAGGAAATGTTATAAAGGATCATTTTGGTGTTAACTTGTCCTGTACTGCCTTTGAAACTTTTTTGGAAATGTTATAATGGGTCTGTTTGGTGTAAACTTGCCCTGTGTTGCCTTAACGGGTCTGTTTGGTGTGAACTTGGTCTGCTTTGTAGCAAATTGTCTTTTTATAAGCTGCAATGAAGCCTAATTGCTTTTCTTAAGAGCCTTAAACTCAGAATTTTGGGAGCACAAAAGTACAACATTATTTGTCTTAGTTGTTGAAGAGTGATAAAGTTTGGTTTTTAAGGATATATGGAGGCGTCTATTCACTTAAGATGTGACAAGTGGGCCAGTGAACAATGTTTAAGTGAATTATTGATGTCTTAAACCTTTGACATTAGAAACCAGTATATTGTGTGTTATATCGTCAGTGATAAAACTGTCTATGTTTGCTAATCCATGTCAAAATGCCAATTGTTAAGCAATTTACGGAGTAACTCTAGTTATAAGTCCCATGTCACTTGCCCCCCCCCCCCCCGTTGAGAAAAGACGCCTACGGGAGTTTTGAAATAATTCGAAGTGAAAAATTTTTTTAATCAACGATCAAAAATAAATACAATCAGCATAATTTATGAATAAATATCAAGAAAACGACTTTTTATTGAAGGCAAAGCATAATGACTGTTTCACACCTCCCGAAAGTTTTGCAAACAACCAATTATCGGGTTTGATGTTTGCTGCACAGCCATAAGTCTGGTGAGAGTTTATTTTTCAAAATATACACATTCCCATGTATAAGTCTGTCACCCCTATAAGCCTTGACTGGTTTCAAGAAAAAGTTATCTTTTTATGAATGTAAATGTTTCCATGTGTAACACTGTAACACCAGTCCTGTTGTTGTTGTTTTTTCTTGAGGAAAGTTGCAGGTAAATTGCTCTTGCTCTAGGAGGGAAATAATCTTGCAGTTGATTGGTGTTCCAAGGTGTTGTTACTTTGCTAGGCACTGTCACAAGATAGTACAGGTTTGAATCCGAAGCTTCTGCCTGGGAAAAAAAATTATCTGGCATATCCAATGGTTTTAGAAACATTTGGTGCATTGAAGAAATTTTTGATTTACTAAAAAATGAAAATAAATACCGGATTTAGCTACCGGAATGAAATTTCTGAAATTGTTGATAACAAACAAATCTGCATGCTAAGACAAAAAGAATTTTATCAATCTTTGACTGTTTATTCTATACCCCAGGAATTTAGATGAAAATCTTAATGAATAATAATTCCACCTGTTAGAATGCAGAGAGTCTATGGCTAATTATTAGATTGGACTCAGCTGGTTACTCTGATACAAGTGTGCTAAATAAATCAATATTTACCTCCCCTTTAATGATGTAAACATGTTAGACTGTGTCTTCGAATCATTAACATTGATTGACTGGTTACTCTTAACTAATTGCCCATCAGAATCATCCCACTTATCTTTTCCGGTGATATCTCATTAGACTGGACTGGTACCAACAAGTACCGGAATAACTCTGATAGTAAATGTTCCAATTTCCCCGTTATTAACAGATCAATAGAATTCATTGAGATGTGTTGTAACTGTACTGAAGCTTTTGAAATACATTAGATCAAAACTGTATTAATTGAGGTGTGAATAATACCAATAGATCTACTATCTGTTTCAAATGATTCTGCCATTTTCAACTAGTGCAGGTCATGATATCAGCCTGCACATCCATGCAGTCTGATCATGATTGGCAATATTTGATACTCAGTAAGTAAATTTTCACCTGACTTCACTTTGCACAATCAATGGTACTGTCCAAATTGAAGAATGGACAATTCCATTTTTGAAATTTAGTGGGGTCAGGGCTGAAATGCAGATGTGGCAGTAGTAAACAGTACAGATAATGATTGAGACTGTATAAATATACTGACTGATCCTGCTCTTCACTTGTTGCCTATGGTAACATACAGATTATTTCTTGAAGAAAAACTCTTTTCAAATTTTATATCAATTTAATTGTGAAAAAAAAAAGATTTGTTTGTTCTCTTATTGTTTTCTGTGCATTTTATCTTTTGTTTTTCCCTTTTCTTTCATATTAACAGTTAGTATATCAATCATATCCTGTCATTTTTGTAACCACAAAGAAGTTCCAGATGAGGATGCTAATATCTGCAGACAGTTATCTTGCTCATTGACAATGTAGACACATCTTATCATGCATGAAAGCTGATGAATGAAATATATCTGACCGCTAAAGTGGTTACTATCAACATGTAGATAGAAGAGCCACAAGATGCCAGCTGATATTGACCAATGTCTGATAAGGGTAATTTAGTTACCCATGGCTCACAAAATTTGCAAGGAGGGAACACCATTTCAAAATTATGGGAAGCCAGCCGTCATGGCACAGTGTTAGTGCGATTACCTCGGGACCGGAGGGTTTGGGTTTGATCCCTACCAGTGCCATTTAATGGTATAGTCTTTAGGCCGCTGATGATGTTGCCCCTCTCTCACAGTCTCCTTCAGTTTCTTTCTTGTAATCTGGAGCGAGTCTTTGATAACAATTATTGTAAGTTGTAAGAATTTGTTTCACCATAGAGATTAGTGCATGGTAAACTTTACTCTAAAAATCTATCGAAAAGTCACCACCTCTGATTGGCTTCTTTTGAAACTGAGGTTACTGTTATCCAGTCAGTAAGCCTGAATTTTCAGACCTGGCTCAAGGAAATACTTATTCAGTCAATGAGGCTCAGAAATGTTGCTTTCTATAATGCCAAATGAATGAAAAAGAGAAAGTGGCCTCAGAATATGATAGTATATGCTAGAATATGCTAGAATATGCTAGATTATGCTAGAATATGCTAGATTATGCTAGAATATGCTAGAATATGCTAGATTGACACTTACTTGTGTGCAGCTGCAAGATTTAAAGATATTATTGCCTTGATGGTAATGATAAAGTTTTAGATTGTTCAGGCACCATGCAGAGTTTTGTCCCTTTGTAAGGACTTCTACCACTTTAGATGACAAATTATCACAGTCTGTATCTTTAATTGTTTTGACAATCCTTTTGGGCTCCTTAAACTTGCATAACCTTATATGATATATCATATAAGCAAATAGACTACTTGAAACTTATGATTAGGTTTGTAGATATTGGTGTCATTTGGGTAAACATTGTTATATATTGGGTAAACAGGACTCAAGGGTTTTGTTAATGCAAGGGCTTCTTCTTATCTGGTTACATCACATTGGTAAGAGCCCTTAATTTGACTTTTGTACAATTTCCTGGTTTGTTCAGATATTTTCACCAAGGCTTGTGAAGTGTGAGAGTCAAAGTTTCAGAAACTTTGGTGGTTAGATAGGCAGTGTTGAACTTTAAAATCCTTTGATGTTTTTTTGTATTTTCAACCAGAGTTGTTACGGAAGTGAAATCAGTTAAGTTTGGTTTCTATAGTCAATTTACCATACGGCTCATACTGAGTCTTGTTAAATAATTGTTTACAATCACTGTTGGAAACTTAAGTAAGATGTGTCAAAAATTTGTTTTTTAATGATATATTATGGGTAAGGTGGGCTGGTTCAGCACATACGTCAGACAGACTGGCTCTTAGGCAAACGTATAATGGGAGGGTATCTGTCCGAGGCGAAACTTCAAACACAGTCATTTTTTACTTCACGAGGTTTGCCCTTTCGTAACTTTTCAGACGTTGAAATGATGAATAGGGTAGTAAGTATAAAGAGCAAATTCATTAAAATGTGGTGAAACTGTATTTGTAAACGGTGTTACCGATTGTACGACGCCAATAATAGCTTGGCTAAAATATATATATTGGCATGCAATATAGCACTTTTTTCCTTTAGAAAGTATAGACTAAGAGTTCAACAGTTGAGTGTTGTATGTATTAAAGTAAATAAATTTGATTTTAAATACGCTTTCAATATTTTATTTTTTGAAATAATGAATGAGGCATTGGCGACAGTGCATCATCCTTGTGGTTTAAAGGTAGCCGTTTCACAATGAACTTTTCACCACAGAAATGAAAAATGTTTGTGACTAAATCACTTTTGTTACATGCGACACCACAGCAGGTGATAAAAGCTAGCCTCTATTGACCAATCAAATATCAAAAATTGATTTACTGCAAATTAATTAGCCATTGATATTTGATTAATTGATAGGTGAGAGTTCGAAATAACGTTATTGTTGTTTTTGATGATATCTCACATATTTATAGACCTGTAATTCGTAACAGGAAGTACAAATACATTAGCTGCAATCCTGCCATCTACATTTATGTGACGGCGATTAACGGACATCGGACCAAGGGAACCGGAGAACCATAACACCTTACTCGGAAAATGATTTATTTCTATTAGAATATCTGTGCTGTTACCTGAACCAATCTAATTACCATAAATCATAAGCAATCATCTGATTTCTACATTCACAATGATGAAAATCCCCCTGGCTATATATTTATGACACCAAGGACAATAAGAGAATCAGTTATTACATAGGGAAAAGTGTAATTTTTAACACCCTGGGGTCACTTACCTTCACTTCAGTCAAGGTTTAAGTGTTGAAGTAGAAACAACCTTTAATCACTTGGAAAGATCATTAGTCAGGCCTGTCATTTTGAAATTGAATGTTAGTGCACAGAAATGTTGAAGAAGAAGAACATCAAGAGCAGACATGATTTGTCACCTGTGTTGTCATGGAACCATCACCTAGCAACCAACATGGTAGCATCACCAAGTTGTTGCTGTTGTATGATAAGTGCAATATAGAAACAGTCATTGATCACAAAACTCAGTGTTTTCTGCCAACCATAAGATCCCACTATCAAGTTGCACACACCCCATGTCTCTTTAAGTTGGCAGTTTGTTAATTATTAGATAAAGATAGTTAAGTAAACTGCCTGCCTGTTCAAATGACCAAAAAATGGTTGGAACAGGCATTAAAACTCCAACAACCATCAAGTTGTTCAAATGCACATGATGACCATTTTCTTTTGACCTTTATTGCTTTAGACAAGTTGTGTGTGCCAAAAATGCTGTTGCCCAGACAATATTTCTGTCCCTAAGTGTCAAAAAATCTGCTGACTTTTATGTGGAAAGCATTTGGTATCCTGGTCAAGATAACCATCAGACATACACTCTGTTAGGAACAGATGGACAGTAGGCCCAGACCATTGTCCAGAGTGGTCAGTTATGGTCAAGATTGTCATCTGTAGGTGTAAACTTTTGGTTTCTGTGGTCATTTACAGTCCAGATTGTTATCATTAATGTTAGAGTTCATTAATTTTAAAGAAAGCTTTTTAATTGATAATAAAATTTGCAATGAATTCAATTACAAATTCATGACTCAAATTGAGACACCAATGATTTGAAATATTGATTATTATAAGTCTTTCTTAAGATTTTAAAAGTGTTTCAAGGATGGGCACTTAGAACTTTCTGACAGTTGTTAAGTGAATATTGTAGATCATGATTTAGCCTGCCCCTGAGTTTGTGCAAGCTGGCTATATGGTATGTACACTCAATTGGCAGCAAAAGCAAAAGTTAAGTAGAGAATCTATAAAAAATGTAAGAGCTGGTCCTAAGTAAAGTAAAACTTGTTCATATAGACCATCTATGAAAAATCTGAGAGCTTGTCCTATTTGACAGAGTGGTCACAGTTTTTTTGATGAATATTTCATTAGCTTTTTGCTACTTTCTGGCTTTTATTTGGCATAATTGTATTTTTCCTGAGGTGGTCTTTAACAACGGTTTGACTTATAGTGAAGTATTGTGCCAGTACATACAGAAAGAATAAAAGTGTAGGTATTTGGTATGTTGTTTTGTCTGAACATCAAGTTGTGTATGATTTCTGAAGTGGGTGCTTTGAGGTTCTTGGAACTTACTTGTCTTGACTTTGGCACACTAATCAAAGTGCTGTAGGTAACATTTCTTCTCCTATGTCATACATTATGGGTTTAGTAAATGTCAGCTCATTCAGTGCTGAATAACTAACTTTTGTATTCATTGACTCTAAACAGTATTTTGTTAAAAGCTTTTTACACATCAACAAATTCAGCATATATTTTTTGGCAATTTTGAGGTAAAGCAAAAGAGGTACAAGGAAGGAGCCTTTGTTTAATTAAACTTGAAAATGTCACTTTATTTCAAACCAGAGGACATAGTTGGGCTATTTATTCCAGTGTGAAACCATTAAGCACAGTTTCTAGGGAACATGGAGATCATCTGATATATTCTGCCACTAGAAAATTCCAAAATAAACTTGTGTAACTGATGCTTATGGATTACATTGTTTCTTTGTATTGCATCAGTGCTGTTTAGTTTTTAGGTCAATAGATGTGAAGTGTTCTTAAGTATTTAGAAACCACCACTTTTACAACATTCATTTTCTGTTCTTATTGTGCTATTTGTAGTTTTGACTCTGAGGTCAAGTAAGCCAACCATGTGAGTGAAGTATTAACAACCTTTGAGCTTTCGAGAATTGCATTGCGGCTCCAATTGTTTTTATGTGACATTTTGACTGGTCCTCATTTATTACTGCGGCAGTTTGCATCTTTTGCTGTAATTTGAAGATACAGTTCATTTGTCAATGTCTAGTGTAGGGAGCAAGGTGTTATTAGGTGCATCAAATATGCATAGATGTTCTTTTTTACTCCAGAGTTAGAATGTTTTGCTTTATTCAAGGATTATTCTCAAACGTCTTGCACATTTTTCCAGACTTTTGTTTTGCTGCGGAGCTAAGATTTGTATATTTGCTTTTCGTGCAGTTTAGATGTCACATGAAACTTTGGGTTATCTTGATGGGTTTAATATGATCCTTGGTTTGAAAAAAAATATCTGAGCTACTTGTGTGGTACATTTCCTTGTTCAATTATTAGTGTAGAATTTTTCCCCCAAAGTTTTTTTTGTTTCTTTTTTTGAAGCTATACATTCCCATACAATTATTTTGGACACAGCCTGTAAATACCTTAGTCATACTTTAAATATTTTGTCATTATTTACATATAAACATTTTGTATAACTATTAAATGAGTGTCACATATGGTCTAAACTGATTTTGTAGTGGTAGAGATATTGAATAACAATGTTTTTATTATGGCAAGAACATATTTACATTGAAGAATTTGTCTATGCCATATTGCTTACAGTCTGTATTTGGGGTTGACATAGTATCAGTGATGTTATATGGCTTAAATTAATGGCAGAAGTTACATATAATTTTAGATGGTTAGATACATATTATCAGCAGCATTTATCTCTCATGCATACTTCATCAATAAGTGACCTCCTTTGTGTAAGATCTGATAAACTGATGGCTGCAAATTTTCATCCCTATAATTCCATATTTGGTCCTGTGGGGAACTTAAGCGGCAGGCGGAGTAGGCAACTGGTGTCGTATGACACACTACAAGATGACCGAACATCCCTCTGCATGATTTATAGACTCGTGGTAAAATGTGAACGCCATTAGAAGACATTATGAGGAAATTGCTGGAAAAAGTGGTTTAATGATGTTTGTGTGCAGAAAATTGTGTTTGTATGTATGTGTTCTCAGTAATAGCACAATGTTCCATGTAACCAGCGGTGTTTTAGCTGTCTAAATAATAAGAACAAAACATTCTGGGTAAATATTTCTTCATTTAGGGACTTCTTGTCATGTGAGCCTGTCTTGTTCAACAAAGTCTTGCCTGATCAAGTATATGATTGTGTTTTATTGGTAGGCATCTGGTTATAGTACTGTAAAACCTGAGATTTTAGTACAGTAAAACCTGTGTTTCAAACTGGCCTACAAACACTTAGGCTTTGAAGACTAACAGACATAATTTATTATATAGCCCTTTTACATCATTCAGATTTGTATGTGATAGAAAGATGTGCAAATGCAATTCAAAATCACATTTAGAGATAAAACATAACCGTTTTTTACACAAGTTTGTTGTATATTAGGCACCGTGACAATGGTACTCTGGTACTCTGGTCCACTCAGTATGGGAACTGAGACACCAGGCTTTGTCATCTGTGATACAGATGAACATTTGTCACAATGTTTTGGTTTGACTTATTAATGCTTAATTTTAACTTATTTAAGTTGATTGATTAAGATAATTGATACAGATGATTTGCTATGGAGACTATTGGTCAGTCCAATTATCATCGCAGGTAATTTGATGAATGCAGATGACAGGTGCAATATAGCAAGTGCAAATAGAACTGTCACAGTAAATGTTACCTCGTCATCTTCTAGCTTTGACATGAAAAGCTCTGTACCAATTACCTGTGTTCTCTGTCATTTGTCACCTTAATGGTTATTCTTGTGTAGTACAGTTTGTTAAGGATAATCTGACAGTGAGGTAAAAGATGAAAATGTGTACACCAAAGTCTCTACCATTTGCATAAAAAGGTAGATCATGTGTTCAAGGAAATATTTAGTCCTTACATTATCCAATGAATTTACAGTCAATAATATTGGATTCTTCTGATGTTTCCCTGTCACCTTATCCTACATCAGCTGTAAGATATACATCAACAAAGTGGGGGCACATAGCCGACTTTAGAATAAAGTGGGTCAAGTGGAATTTTTACTGCCTAATTGTCTTGTAAAAGTATTACATACTTTGGACTGGAATAGCAAAACAAGCCTGGAAGAGTTATATCTCCCTTTAAAAGTTTTATTTGATAGCCAGCTACTTTCGAGGAACATTTTCACCATCTGCAATGTGAAATTCAACATTTGTTATGACCTATCTTGGTTTCCACTGTGCAGGTTTCGCAGTACTTTCAGAACTTTGATTTTAGTGTGGCACTATAGTTGAAATGTGTTTTGAAATATTCCATAGTAATCAAATCATTAAAAGTTGTTTTTGGTAGAGCAGTTAAAATCTCTGTTGGTTTGATAAAGTGTAAAAGAATGTTATATAAAGTGAATTGTATAAAAAAAAAATCACTCAGTGTCACAATGTTGTACACATGGGCACACATGGTGCGCAGAGCTGCTGTTTTTCATGGGTTGTTTTTCTGTGGGAATGCGATAAAAATTGATTTAACAGAAAAATAAATTGCCACATTTGTCGCAATAGCAGTTAACATATGAGAAACATAATGTAAAACAGTGTGTGGCCAGGCTATAAATACCGTTTGTTGTGTTACAATAAAATAACACAGTAAATATCACTGCAGTTGTTCTGACATGAAAGTTGAGAGATGTACAATTAATGTGTGACATTCTGTGTTGGTTTGTTGCTCTAGGTAACACATTTGCCAGGGATAAAAGATTTTCAAGCCATGGCTGTTATACTGAACTTTATAAAACATAAAACAAACAAAATTTCTGGTATATTCTGTATACATTTTTGTTCTATTTATAGCACAATGTTGGAATTCCTTTGCTTCTTCATTTAGATTTTTTGTAGTCTCGTCCAACTTTGGAAGACTCCCTTGGTGAACTTGCCAAGACCCCAGTATGTCTCCCATGCATACTGGTACCTAAGAAAATTTGAAAAGTTTCCCTTGCTTAGTAACGTACTGTATTATGTTTTCTTCTATTTATAGCACAATGTCGGAATTCCCTTGGCATGCACTCTGGAGACATTTCTGATGAAGCAATTACAGCAAGTTCTTCCTTCAGTGATGATAGCGTAGGACCCAAAAATGCAAGGTAACTTATTTTCTAGACAGTACAGTAGTGTCAAAGTGCTCCTGCACTCTCAGAAACTAAGATGCAGTTTGAATTGGGTGCGCATGCAGTCTGATCTACATCCACACTGTTTATCCACCACTTACATGTGGTGTAACATAACATGAACCATTTTGTAATCATACTGTTTCACAATGCTGGCGCTTCTCTCTGGCGTTTTTACTATGCGGGTATTTTTTTTTCTCCCCCAAAGGCCAAGCTCATTTTATATTAAGAGAGAAAGTTGTCTCAGGGAATGGTAATATTTCACCCTGTCTGTATACACAGGAATCCCCAATGAGTTTGAATTCACAATTCTCGATTTTGTCATTAACTGTATGTAGGCAAACAGCGTTGTGTCTAGACTCTTGAATGTGAGCTTTCACATTAGAAAACTGTACTGTAACTTATCTAAACATCATCTTAATTTTCCATGGGGATTTTGCCTGCAAGAGTTTTGTTTTTTTGCTCAGTACATGAAATGATTTCCATCAGGATAGATAAAAATGAAACAGGAACGAAAATAAGAATCAGGCACAAAGAATATTAAACTAGTTTATTTGATAGCTGACTTGAGAATTGGCAATTGTTCTGTTCAGACTCTGGTAGAAGCAGTCACGGTAATTGACCGGTAAATCAGAATTTACCACTAATTGAAATGGGAACTGTGGGTTCAAGCCCCACTCATGAACTGAGTATAAGATAAAAGTTAGTGGTTGAAAGTAAACAAGTATATCAAACTAGAAAAAAACCCATCTATTCATGTGTTAAATGTTCCTGTTTTGTTTAATGTAAAATTAAGTCAGCTCTCATTGAAACTAGTAGAAAACAGACAACTTAAAAGGAATTTCACTCAATTACTAGACTAAACTTCTTCCAAAATTCATTCGCAACAGATAAACATGAATTTGAGATAATCAGGAATTTGAGTTAACAGAATTTGAGATAAACATGAATTTGTGATATGCAGGGATTTGAGATACACTGGAATCTGACTTAACAGAGTCTGAGATATTGCGAGTCCACTTGTCAGTATTGTCTAGGTACAGTTCAGTTAAGATAATGTGACAGTGATGCATCAAGAAAAGTCCAGAAGTATTGTGTTAATTCATTGGTTAATGTAAGGAACAAATCATGATCTACCTTTCACGCAATGAATGTAAACTTTCTGTGTACGCACATATCACTGACAAATTATCCTAAATGACTTGTAGTTGATTTATTGAATGGTTATTGAATGGTCCGAACAGGGTCACTGATCAAAGAAAGAAAAATAATGATTTTTGTTGTATTGTCACTAATGTTTTGAAGTCTCCGATAATTGTGTCAATGACACTTTTATTTCTGTGATATAAAATAAACATGGAGGTAAAATAGAAAAGCATGTAAATTGATCTGCTCTGCATGCCATTGTGTTGTTATTTTCGATAAATCAATGATACAAATTGTATCACAGTGGCTGCCGTTTTAAGAACTGAAGAGCCAAAAAAAGGAAAATCTCGATCGCTACAGCAGATTTTAAGATTCCTGAAAATTACTTTCGATAAAATACACAACTGTACAGTTTGTGTAGGATATTGTGACAGTGACAAAAATCATGGAGGCACAACAGAAAGCTCTTCAGGTCAAAGGTCAAGGTCATTCCAAGTAGTTAAATATATATTTACTCCCACTACATCACTCTTTACAGTGAATGCTTGACGTTTTCTACATACATTCAGTGTTTTTCCAATCAGAATGCATAACAGTGTAAATCTTGCCAGTGGTTTTACTTATACAAATTTATTTATTCTCGATTGTAAAACAAGGCCTTATATAACTTATAGATTAATGGTTCTAAAGACTCGCTTCAGATAGAGAGGACCTCAGGACACTACCACCATCTTTTTCTTTCACTTTCTTATCTTATGGACTTGTCTATTAAATAGACACTTTATCAGAGTTTACCTCTGTGGTTGGGTGGTTAGAGTCGCTGACTTGACTGTAAACTCACATAGATTAAGGGTCATGGGTTTGAGCCCTACGTAACCAACCATGTCTTTTTATATGAGAAAGTTGGCTGTTTAAAATCTTAGTACTGGTTCTACCCAGGAATGATTGTCAGGTAAACTGCCTGCCTGTAAAAATGACCAAAATAGGATTGGAACGGTCTTTAAACTGTACATCAGACCAAATATACAGATTGACTATGCATTAATATTGATGTGTCAACTTAGCACTCTAATCCGGGTTTCTAATCTATTTCAATTTCTGTATTTAGTCCCTGACTGTTACAGAGCCCACACAGTTATTAGCTGCACATAATCAAAGGCCAAAGTCTAACATAGAATCATTAGCAGGAATTTGTTTACAGTTTGAAAAGGTTTCTGGAAAGGTCACAAAGAATTAAGGATCAAAGTTCTGACATTCTATACAGTAGAATGTGTAAATGACACTGTAATGGTGTCTTTAATGTGAAAGACTTGTGCTGGTTAAATGAACCAAACTATAGTAATTTGGAAAATTAATGCTTACTAAGAACTGCTACCATTGTTAGATGTAAGTCCTAAAATAGTTAATCTACATTCTAAACATATTAACTTTTCTAAAACGGACAAATAAGTGTTATTTAAAACCCTCGTTTCCCTTCGGTTTTCAAGAAAGAAAAAAACCCTCATGGCTCAAATTTTAACAAGTCTAAATGAATGACGAAGCTGAAAAAAATAATTTAAATTACGGCATTGGAATTTATTTTTTCCAAAGTACGGTAATTCCACGAAGCTGCCTCAATATAACCTGGTTTGTATGACTATTAAAGCAACCTGCGTATTCATACGGTTTACAGGAAAAGATTGTGGGAATTTGTAAAATTAAAAAAAAAAAACAGGTATTTTTCCATAATGATACTTGCAATGAATATAAAGCACTAATTACAAATTTTCCTAAAATAAAAACACTTAAAGTATGATGAACATAAAATTTTATTAACTGTGCTTTAGAGCACTGTGACCCAAGTTATTTATATGGTCATGGGCCTTTAACTTTTCTACAACATACAATTGATTGTCTTCAAGGCAGATCGCAAATCATCTGAAAATTGCTTCAAAGTCCTGTGGGAATCATTTGCATACCCTTGCCTCTGGCAGCTTTCTAATGATTATTTATAGATCTACTCTGGCAGCCTGTTTCAGATTCAGTTAAATACTGAATCTTGTCCAAGAACGGGGCAGCAGTAAAGATGCGATGAATTATCCCTCTGCAGTATGGTACAGGCATAACAAGGCGCCCAAATGTCGGCGATATTATTGAACTGTGAAGCAATCAATACAAGGCAAGCAGGAGTGAGTCCACCAAAATATAGTTTACGCTATTAATAACAATAGCCGTGAAGGATAAATGTAGAGGACGCATTCACAAAATCTCGTGTAATTGCCAATAACGACGATTTGTACATGACAGGAGATCTGTTATACAGAAGAATCGAAGAATTTCTGGTACAGAAAGTTAAGTCTTTGCCAAATAAGGTTGTTTCCTTGGACGATCTTCAAAATACGCAATTTTCGCTGATTTTGTCACTATACAGTTACATTCTAAATACAGTTTTGCTATGGACCGATAAATACTAGCGCAACTGCACTTCAAAGATAAGGTGCTTGCTAAAAAAAAAAGTTTTTCATAGCTCTAAGCACTGCAGCATACGGCCCAGTATCCCATATTTTTGTCAGCATTGTATCTCCGCAATTATTGATGCAGTCTGATCATGATCTGCACTGTCGCTATTCAGACTGTGAAGTTTCATTGAACACCCCTTTGAACAAGTAATGGTATCATCCAAATTGAAAAATGGAGTAGTCTATTCAAGAAATTAAGTGAGGGCGATATGGTCCTCTGGTAATTGCTATATTATATATTCACTTTTTTTGTCTGCGGTATATCTTGGCAACCACTGATTGCAATCCATAGTCGCAACTTCTGGTATAGCCTATGTATATAATGTGAAGTATAATAGTTCGGGTAAAACATCCAATTGTTTCCAATGATATTCATGTTGTTGACTTATTTATACGCTGCAACTTCCTCGATAATATCACACCCTCAAATGAAAAAAGACTTCGTAATTCCCTTCTTTCCCCGAGTTCCTCAGATTTTCCGTGATATTGAAATCAGAGACTCCGGACAAGGTGGCAACAGTGAACATTTCCCACCGGTCAATTGGTTTATTGTTGACCAATCTGTTCTGGTGGTTTCAGTGTCTATTACACAAAGTAATTCACATTGTCCGACATTGCCTTATTTCCCATGTGGTAACTTTAACAAGATTGGATGTCCAAATATATATATCTCCATGTTGTTTGGACTCTGAGTTCTTTCTGTTACCAGGAAAAAAATCTGTTTTCGAAAGCCATTAGAGAGATCAGTGTATGTCTGCATTCCGTTATGAATAATTTGCGCTGATTAATTTTAAGTCTGCCATATCATTTAATCGCGGTACCTGCCATTTGAGGACCTGCTGACCATGTATATTTTTTGTTGTTGTAAGATTGATTGGTTTTCTGATATTTATGCCTTAGATTAAATAACTCTTGGTGCTGAGGGCAATAATGGTTTTAATAACAAACTACAAAAGCTATGGAAGACTAGTGGGGACATTCACCCTACATGACATATAATAAAGTTCCCGATTTCACAATTTCTGAGCTTCTTGAATCCCCAATTTCGACTTCACAAACTCGTAATTTCAAATCAATGGATTTGCAATTTTAACTTCAGTGTCATGAAAATTGCAAACACCCCAACTGAGTCTTCCATTAAAGCAGATAGTTTTGCAAGCTCTTTACTTGAAACAATTACTGCCTGTTGTTTGGTTTATTGGCATGTACAATGTGAATTGTCAGTTTTAAAATGCCCATCTATAAGTTTTGATTGTATCATTCATGTGTTCTATGACAGTGCAGATCATAATTAGATGTTCACTGGTCACAAAGTTTGGCAGAATCACCCACACCGACCCCGATAAAAATTGATCAAATTTAGAACTTCCGCAATTGATTTCTGTGAATTGCTGAGTTTGCAGTATCTTTGAAAATTGATCGTTTTAAAAGCAGTGTCAATAAGATAAAATCTTCTAGGCCCACATGATTTACATTTGTTGAAAGTTTACTTTCTAGATTGCTATCAAAGTGATCATAATTTTTTCACTGGAAATGGAAAATGTCAGTATAGTGCACTGATTTCTTGTAACGAAAAAAATAAATGGATGCAATATGTTAAATTGTCTCGAAAGCCTGGTAAACCTATTGGGATTTTGTTCTCGCATTCATTTATAATAAAACTTTCATGTAAAACTTTCTACCGTGCAAAATTAATTGGTCAGAATTGAAATGGCCTGTATCTGGGTGGGATGCTTACTGGTGATAGCTTCCAAATGGAGTGATGACAGCTTAGGCTGACCATACAAACAGTTTAATCACTTCCTCGGCTCCCTGCAGTCGCAAACTTCCCTGATCTTGTTTAGTTTACAGGCCCGAGGTATAAAATATATTAGACTGTTTTGGCTTTACATGAACTTTGTGAAGAATTTCCTGATAATGTTTATATTTTAGCAATAAAATATAATTAGTAGCAATTTTCTATCAAACTGTTGGCTGGGGTTAATGATAGCACTGATAAGAGGTTTTCTGCAGGTACTTTTGGAATTTTCTAGATTCTGGGCAGAATGTGGAGATCAAGAATAAACAGAATTTTTTTTTGAAAACAGGCTCTTGTGACAGAAAATGAAAGATTTAATAGTTATAAATGAAAGCTGAAACAAGTGGTATTGTTAACACAGAATTTGATGGTGTTAAAGGAAAGAAGAGTTTGCAATAAGGGAGGTTATTGCACTCATGAAATCATTTATTTTGTCTGTGGGACAAAAATGTCATAACTTTTCATGTAAATAATATTTCTCTCATACAATAAGTGTACTTGAAACTCATTGAAGAAATTTTGTGTTCAGTACAACTTACTTTATTTTCAAACAAAGTTTTTGCCAGCAAAGCCACATTTTTTTTAGTTTCAAACAAAAGTTTTGTTTGGTGGCTGAAAATCATAAAGACGCTTCAAGCTTGCCTCCTATAAATTATCTATAATCATGTACAAGTTTCATGAAGCAGTTACTTAATTGACAGTTCCCAAGTGACATTTTGTTTATAACTGAGGATGTTTGAAAATGTTCATATCATAAAAGGGAAGTAATTCCAAGAGACATTCTGGCTATCAAGTGCTTTGAAATTTTAGAATCATTATATCAAATGCCATGGAATAAATGATTAACTGATGGCAGAAGTGTTACAGGCAGATGCTGCATCAATAAACAGCTTGTATTTCCATGAACAATTGATGCTTATTTGTAATGCAGTTATACCGTACAGTACAGTTATACCGTACAGTACAGTTATACCGTACAGTACAGTTAGTTAAGGAGAATGTGACAGTGATTCAGCGGATGAGTACATTTTTATAGTACTTAATTAGGAAAAAATCTTCCTTGTTCACCTGCTCTACCTTTGAGTGCAATGGTTGTTACTCTTTCATGTACAGTAAACTCCGTTTATAATGAAGTCTCTTTTGGACCATTTAAATGTGTTCTTAAAATCCGGAGTTTGTTATATCTATTTATCACTTTTATATAAAACAACGAAAAAATAACACTCACGCAGAGAAACATTTGTTCCTTAATATCCAGGATTTCGCTATATTTAGAGTTGTTACATATGGAGTTTATCATACACATGTATCTGTGATGTCACTGTCACAATGTCCTAAATGTACTGTACAGAAGATATAGATTTACAGAGAAACAAACAGTTTGATAATAGAACATAATGTGCTGGTAAGGGCCTATAATTTCACTTTAATTATGTGTTTGATCAGAAGATGCTTCTGTAAAACCCGCCACTGTTGAAAATTAAAATCGAAATTTTCAATCAAAACTTATCGCTTGCTTCGAGTAGAAATTCTCTTCGGGCTACAACATTTTCGACAACAAAGGGATGATGATGCCGCGTTATTTTGTCAAGGCAGATCTTGCTACAAGCAAATCTTTAACCAATTAATTGAATATGAAACTTTTTATTGGCTTCCCTCCCCCCAGTTATTTTGCGTCTGCTTTATTGATTTAGCCGGAGCTAAGCATACGGTGACAAAGACTGGCTCTCTCTTTGTTTTCCTTTGTCAGAAATTATCTCCTTAATGAAGAAAGATGTCTTTGAAAATGACACATTTTTCAATAATCAATATAGATAATAAGATATAATTTGTTTCCGCCTTAGAACTTACACCAATTTAAATATAATTCCGGAAGTAGAAACAAAGACAATGGCCTTTGTTTGGAGGGAATTCAATTATTTTCGGAATAGTCTGGTCTTATACTTATAGTAATTATATTTTGTATGCCACCTATGTTTTACACATCAAAGTTCTGTGACGCATCTCTGGCTAGATCTTGCTCTTGGTCAGCACTCCCGGTCTCATACCATAGCCTGGGAAATGATACAAAAAAGTCTAAAAATAGATTTGAAGGCAATAGGGCTTTTTAATTACAGACCCAAATTTAGGTCATAATGGGGAAACACTACATAATTGTAAAAGTCTTCTTAATCGATTAACATTACTTGTTTTTGGCTGACTTTAGTATGGATGTAGCTGCTAAAACTATGACATATACTGGAAACCGTATAATTCCTTGAGTCATCGGAGAACCATTTACAGATATGTAAAAAAATACTGTAAAACAACACAATTTCACACATAGTGTATGGTATTAAATGACTAGCTTGCAGTGTAAAAATTATGGTATACTGTAAAATCCATTAATATATTCCCAAGTTGTTTACTTCTGGGTCTTCTAATTTTATTCTCAAGTTTTTGAATTTGTGACTATTTTTTATTGTTTGTTTGCTATTTTTGGGAGTTTGTAATTATTCACAAAGAGCTTCAGTCAGAAAAATGAGCGAAAATAAAACCCTTGCAAAATAAAAGACTTTTACAGTAAAAATTATTCCTGAAACAAGGCTTATAGCAAAGAAAAAAATCCTTTTATCGTCTTAACTTGAAGCCTATCAAATACTTTTGAACGACAATCCCAGAAAAAAAAAATCTTAAGTTTGAATTTAGAAGTCTTCAATAATTCCATTTAGAGTGGTAGATCATTGATAGGAGCGTAGTCATTTCTTTAAGTCTCGGTAAAAGAAGAAAATTGAGGTCAGGAGTTTTGTGCTTGTAAGATTTCAGGAGACGTAACTATAGTGATAGTTTACTGCTATAATGCTCAAAAATTATGGCAGTAAATTGTTAGAAACCTTGATTCAACTGTGATGATTAAAATGTTGATGGTTGTTTGGCATTGCACAGTGAATTATCAACGAATGTGCACTGTAAATCTTATTAATGTCAATTACGTACCAAAATTACTGATGCAGCCTCTCAAATTTTGAATAAAACTGTGACTTATTATCACAAATGCAAAGTCTATTTAACTTATAATCTCAAATGCAAAGTCCTTCTGACCTACAGTCTCAAACCTAATCTCAAACCAAAAGTCTTTAAAACTTCTAAATCATATGTGTGACTTATAAAATCTCGAAGTCAAAATTTGTCTGACTTACAATGTCAAACCCAAAGTCTATGTGAGTTACAATCTCAAACCCAAAGTCTATGTGACTAACAATATCAAACCCAAAGTCTATGTGACTAAAAACAATCTCAAACCCAAAGTCTATGTGACTAACAATCTCAAACCCAAAGTCTATGTGACTAACAATATCAAACCCAAAGTCTATGTGACTAAAACAATCTCAAACCCAAAGTCTATGTGACTAACACTATCAAACCCAAAGTCTATGTGACTAACAATATCAAACCCAAAGTCTATGTGACTAAAAACAATTTCAAACCCAAAGTCTATGTGACTAACAATATCAAACCCAAAGTCAATGTGACTAAAACAATCTCAAACCCAAAGTCTATGTGACTAACAATTTCAAACCCAAAGTCTATGTGACTAAAAACAATCTCAAACCCAAAGTCTATGTGACTAACAATCTCAAACCCAAAGTCTATGTGACTAAATACAATCTCAAACCCAAAGTCTATGTGACTAACAATATCAAACCCAAAGTCTATGTGACTAAATACAATCTCAAACCCAAAGTCTATGTGACTAACAATATCAAACCCAAAGTCTATGTGACTAAATACAATCTCAAACCCAAAGTCTATGTGACTAAATACAATCTCAAACCCAAAGTATGTGCCTTACAAGCTCAAACTCAAAGTCTTAATCTAAAAAATCAAAGGTCACAGTGACTCAGGTTTTGTTCGACATCTGTGAAAATTTTGAGTACAACATGTTGTAAAGTACATATTACAGTGAAATTATTCGTTTCCTGCCTAGATCAATAGCAATCTGGCATTCATGTTACCATTATCAGATTCCAGGGAGCTATTATACTCGGGAAGAACCTTGACTGACCTGATCCCATAATGTTCAGTAAATGTGAAACTGTCTCTTATATGAGCTACATACAGCTTTAAGGCATTGCTCCTACTGTATATTGACAGCTGTATATGACAAATCATACAATATCATGCAAGTTGCGGTATAATCAGAGTGTTCCAGAAAAATAATGCATTATTGTGTTGCCTTAAGCCAGCTCTAAGTAGACAGAAAGTATTGAACCAGTTTTTTTTTGCAATGTGTTTTAAGTATACTGATCTGTAATATAATTTGAAGGCATTTTTACAAAACGAGGATTGGCCGTGAAGCTGCTTTGTCTCTATATAAACAAAGAAGCTGATCCAATAGTTTCATGATAGGCCCTCTAAAAATTATTTTCAGTGTTTTGATATGCCCCAATATTTAGCGGTGAATTGTTCATGCTCCCGCTTGCTTTTGTGGTATAAGGGATCAGGATTTGACAAACTGCGCAGGCATGAAGAGCCCGGGTTTGGTGTTGAATGATGCAGTGTTCCTAAGCATTAGTCTATTTCAGTTTTTCTAATTTGGAAAACTAGTCATATCCTTATGCCGAAAGTAGAGTTGAAAAGGTGGCGGGTGTAATTAAAACAAAAAGTAATAGAAATTTATTATGCACAGCTGGCAGTGTTAAGTGCAATCTACAACATCACATAGGCAAATTATTGAAAGCTGCAGGTTTAATTAATGAGACTCAATTGGCATTGAAGGTATAAATTCTTGCGAGTGTTCCAAAAATAAAATGAAAAATCTACTTGATTTATTTCACAGGATCCGAACAGAGACAAATGGCGGGGCATGGTGTCCGAAAAGTGTCATCACACGGGACACGTACGAGTACCTGCAGATTGACCTCGGGCGACTCACTGTCATCACCATGGTTGAGATCCAGGGAAGGTTCGGCAATGGTCAGGTAGGTACCGTGTGTCAGTAAAGAAACGTTGCAAAGAATGTTTCATTATATTACATGGAACAACAGTGATATGTGGTTAGAGCCACATTTTAAAGGACCAAGAAGTTGTGGTTTCTTGTGGTGGTTAACAGGTCAAGTACGGGGGTTTGTCTAAGGAAGGATGGTGAAATATAAACTTGAAAATTCCATCAAGCATTAATATAATTATAAGTGTAAGATAGGCATTACTCTCGGCATATATATATGTCTATAACAAACTGTTCTTGACTATCTGAATGAATAAAATATCAGAGTCATTGACAATTAAACTCGAGGGTTGACTGCAAAACAGTTGGAAATCCTTCTATATTTCATATAAGTTACTGCAGATTTGTGGAACTGTTTATGACTATCAAATTCAACAACAAATCAAAGACATTAACAAATTGTTCATGACTATCAAAGTCAATGACTATAAGAATTCAGTTCATCAGTTAAGCCATGGTAAGAAGTTCTAGTTAGCCATTTTTATTCCTTCAGTGCAACAAAGTTCACACTTTGATTAAGATAAAAAGAAGTTACACAGAGACAGTTTATCTTGATGCTTCTTGTTGTTCCTAGACTTTCTTGATTTTGTCAAAGAGAGAGGAGTGATTGATCTAGCTGGAACAACCGCCGCCATCGCCATCGATGAAAGGAGAATAAACAAACACGAAGTCAAGAACACTTCAGCAATTGCTGTTCCAGACCACTCCACCTATCAACGAACCTTAATTAGCATCTATTACATCTACTGACTTCTCCCTTGGATATCACCCTAACCAATTACTCCCTGGCTTGGGGAGAAGTCATTATCTCTAATTATGACTGAATTTTCAATAATAAACCATGAAAACGATCCAGATCAATTCAATCCATACTTTGAAGCTGGAAATCTTTTCCAAGAAGATTTGTTTGACTTCTTTGTTTATTTGTGAATCTTTTGAACTTAGTGAGCACAAGTGTTGTCAGGAACTGACGTGAATGTTTCATATAACCATGATTTATTTTTGTAAGATTTTAATCATTAGCTAGATTATTTTGATATACAAGATTACAGATGTAGTTATGAGATGGTGTAGAGTTAATTTTGTTCAGTTTAATACATGTAGTAGAATGAAGATGTAGGTCATAGTTGCGTCTGCTTCAGTGACTGGGAATTATTTTGGTCGTAATGTACCAATGCTGACATCCTGGAGGGATAGAACACATATACAAATTTTTCAAAACTAAGTTCAGATGTTATGCATTTTTGTAAACAAATTCCAGTCAAATTTTACATTTTTAGGTTCATTAATGTACAGAGAATCAAGCAGTTTTTCATCACCCCCCACCCCTCTCCTATAATAACGGACCTATATCACATTAAGATGTTCAAGAGGGAATTTACATCTATATCACATATGTCACCTTTCCTCTATCAGAATGTAACATTATAATATATACCATCCCTGAGAAACATGCTTAACATATCTTTTTTGACAGAACGTGTTATTTCAATTTTTACGTTTTTTTCAAGTATCAGGGAACAGTTTAAGAATCGATCTGCTACTCATCTGTGGCTGTTATCATCTCTTTAGAAACAAAAACTGGATTTTTGCTTTCTTTGATAGACATTCAGCATTTTTAGTTGTCATTTTGAGATGTTTTCGTTCAGTTTTCTGATTTTTGAAAACATACGTTGGAAGTTCAGAGGCATTTTTTTCTGGTTAACATCATAAAGTTGGAAGCTTTCATAATAGACCATAATCAAGAAGCCTTATTGATTGATGAAAACCATCTGAAAATCTCCATGGCAGATCCATGTGATTGTATGATGTATCTAATTGTTTTATAGGTTGCTTCAGAAGTTAGGCTAAAATACATTAATAAGTTAATAGTATCTGACCTGACATTAAAGCTGCATTAATTATAGCTGCTCACCCAGCTATTTTGCTGAGCTGTGTTCATTAAAGCTGCTTTCCTAGAGATTTTGCTAAAAAATTGAGTTTCTTCAATAACAACTTTAATGTTGATAAATAAGTGTAATGAAGTGACAAATCAGTTTCCTTAGTAATCAAGTCTACTTTTAATGAGAAATAAGTTTTTGGTATCAAAGTGTTCATGTAACTATTAAACTATTTCACATTCCAGATTTATCTTTGTTGTAATTAACCCTTATGATTTTCTTAAATCATTCAAACAGCAACTTGGCAATAAATGTGAAAATAGGACAACAAAATGCTGAGTCATTGCCTTGAGAAATAAATTGACTTTCTAGCCACACTTCTGAATTCTTTGAATAAAGCCCCATTATTTTTGTTCAAATTGTTTTAAATGCCTAATTTACAACAATGTATGTTTCTTGTATGGCTGGCCTGCTGACTTCAAAGTTTTCTAGACAGATTTATAGACTGTGAAATATGCCATTATCATTTGTCAGAATATGATTGAGAACTACCTGAGTACTTAATCTTTTTTAAAGAGCATGTATCATGTTTACATTAGGGACATTAACACCATAACTGTAAGGTCATTACTATGTTGTGTGTTTCCAATCATAATACAATTGTTCCTACCCACCTTCAGAGGGATTTTCAGGTCATAGATTATTCTTATCAGAATTTTTTATGACTGTAGAAGTGGTGAACACTTTGCTAAAAGTTGACTGTAGTAGTGGTGAGCACTTTGCTAAAAGTTGTCTGTAGTAGTGGTGAGCACTTAAGGGAAAGTTGACTGTAGTAGTGGTGAGCCCTTTGCTAAAAGTTGATTGTAGTAGTGGTGAGCACTTAGAGGAAAGCGAACTGTAGTTTTGGTGAGTGTGATTGGGGGAAAGTTAACTGCAGTAGTGGTGAGCACTTTGCCAAAGTTGTCTGTAGTAGTGGTGAACACTTTGCCAAAGTTGTCTGCAGTAGTGGTGAGCACTTTGCCAAAGTTGTCTGTAGTAGTGGGGAGCACTTACGGGAAAGCTAACTCACTGCAGTAGTGGTTAGTTCTCTCCTGAAGGATGACTGAAGTAACTTGAATGAAAATTAAAGAAGGAAAGTGGAAATTGGGACAAGTTTCATACATGCTTCACTGCATGCCTGGAGAAAACTGTAATGCATTGGTATGACATTTTGTGCATGAAGAAAAGTTACCTGGTTGGTTTTAAATCATCAAACCCATTTCCAACAGAGACAGGAAAGATAATTAAAGGAACATATTTTTCATATTTCATCATTTTAACGGACAGTTATTGAAGATGCTATCAGCTGTTATATATAAATTTCACTAATATGTTATTCAATTAAAGTCAAAGTTTTTTTTATTCAATACATAATTGAGCTTTTGACTTAGAGTGAATCTATGCAAGATATTTCTTTGAGATAACATGTTTTTATCTTATTCATCAGGGAAGAATATGTTGATATCTATTGGCGCTTGTTTAATCGCTGATTGATCAAAAGGAAAGTTAACAGTTCATGACATGAATATCTTTTCCACACTTTTCTGTTTTTGTCATTTTTGTTGAAGATTCTTTTGTTGAAAATCATCGAAAACATTAATAACCTGTCGATAAATTAGAACTTGAAAGAGTTCAACAGAATATTATGAGGTTGTAAAGTGCTTTGCTAGTAGGAACTAGATCGTGTAACTCATTTCTGTAAAATCTAGGGCCCATTATTGTGCTGTGAAAAGCTATATTACTTATGCTTGTCGGAACATATTAAAATCTTGTCGGGACAGCTCCCATGGTCAAATGGTATAGTTGCTTGCTTGAAATCACTGTAACCTCACTGATTGATGGTCATTGGTTCAAGCATGTCTCTTTATGCAAGTTCTTACATACGAGAGGGTTCAGTAGTACTTGCCGTATAAACGTTAAGTTTAAACTGCCCACCTAAAAATCTGACTGAAATATGGTTAGAACAAGGTATAAATCCAACAGAAAAACAATCTATGGGTTTTCATAAGCATCATTCTTGAAAATATATGCATTTAAGAGTTCTGAATCATGTTATGAAAGTCAATGTCTATTATAAAGGCACTATAATGTGTAACCCATGACTGGATTTTGTTTGTTTGAGCAGTTTTCTGTTAGACAGAAAAAATTACTGGCGGATTTATAATTCGCTACGGAAGAAATATTCTTACAGAATTTCCCACAGTGTTGGGGCTACCACATTACAACAGTTTGCACAGTTAGTGCCCCCTTTTGCTTTTGAGATTATCAAGTCATTATGCGTGGAACAGTAGTGAATAGTTTTGTATCATTTATCACAGTAGAGTATTCCGAAAATGTAGTGTTGTAGTACCAAATTTTATGTAGTTTGTGAAGTGAGGCGAGCGTCAGAAATTTATGTCACGTCAAAAACTCCAACCTGCAAAATGAATCAAGTCACTCGCTCACTACTCACAGTGCCTCCTTAACAGAACAATACATACATCATCACTGAATGCCATTTTTTAAAATATGAGAATTTATAATGTTTAGGCATTTAGGCAACACCTTAAAGCTAGAATTGATGGGAGTCATGCGTAAAACATTTTGGCTGAGAGTGTTGCCGGGACCTTTCAGAATCCATCCAAGCGGTTACTTCACATTTCGTAGGAATAAAGTTCTGTTGAAAGCCGGCCGGAATTCCAAAAGAATGAAATTTAAAACACGATAAGTTGAGATTGCTTGCTGAACATGCAGGTTTTATGCTATACATACATTCTTTGTTGTCTAAAAGCGATGTTAGTTTCTGTCTAAATAAAATAGTGAATGAAACGGGCTTGATGATAAATCTATCAAAGGTAACGACAATATTCCTCTGTGATATACATTGTGTTACTGTTTCCAGGAGAAAAAAAATTCTTTGTTTTGTTTGTTTATGTAACATCTCTGGCAGTATTCCACAACTTTCATATTTCTTCCATCAGTTAGAACATAACATGTCAGACGCGAATGTATTGTTACAGAAAGCAGGGCCTATCTTCGAGCTGGCATCTGCAAAACTTTCGTATCAAACTGTATTAAAAAGATAATGCTATTCATTTAGTTTTGATAATTTCTGGCAATTTTTTGTGATATTGACTACATATGAATAGTGCATTATGGGTATTGGCTTGAAGATGATATAATAAAAAGCGATGTTACCGTATCATTTTAATGTTCCAAGACAATAAAGTAACAATGACTTATTATATTGTAAGCTTGGAATCTTGGAAGTTTTTGGTATATTGCATGCCGATATGCAAACTATAACTGTCGGGAGATGGAAAGATTAATAGATTTATGGGAATTTCCTGGAAACCAAGACTTAAGTATTGCTTTGTTGTCACAAAAAGTAGGGTAGTTGGTTATGTAAGATACCCTACAGGAAAAAAAAAAACAGAAAAAAAAAATTCTGTCTCTCTTGAAGTCTGTTGCCTGAAAATTATTTTATTTCTTTTTGAGTGATGATTGCAGCTATGTTAATCCCTTAAATTTCCCTTTCCTGGCACTTTTTGGGTAAGGATGAAAAACACAGTTATTTTTAGGGAGATTTTTAGGGAGTTTTTTAGGGAGTAGTCCAGACTAAGGAAGGATGAAGTTAATCTAAGTAACAAAACAGGCACTTCTCACCACATAAAACTTTTTACAGCCAAATATTACTGATCACATGTTCAGTAGTGGCTATAAAATGTGCATGGTAACATAGTATGAACAGGACTGGGGCCCGTTATTTTTTCTTGCAAATGCTTATCAGTGGTTGAGGTCTGCAATAAACATCTGTATTAATCAAAGTGAATGTAGATGTGACACATGATAAACTTGAAGATACAATCTTTACCCACCAACCCGCTAGGTTTTCCCATGCTCATAAGTAAAAGTGAAAAATAATGGAAAAATGCTTCATAGCAGGATAGTTTGTGATTTTTACAGTCATGTCCTCTGCTCCATCCCCTACCCCCACCCCATCACCATAGCAGGTATCTAATCAAAGCACAACTACTTTGCCTCATTGGGCCAAGCCAGATAGACTTGGCTGGCAAGCAATTTCTTTGACATGTTAATGATAGATAACTTAAAACTATGGACCATGTAGGTTTTTCGGGTTGTAGCTATAATTGTCTGATTCTCCAGTTATACTAAGTTGAACATGCTGTACTTTCTGTAGACAAAACCACGTAAACGAACACTGTAAAATTAATTTCTTATCTGTTACAACATCTGAAGGAATTTCTTTTATCTACTATTTCATTAGAATCAATCTGACAGTTTTCAAAGAACAACCCTAAATGTTTCATTAATTGACAAAATTCCATCTTTAACCCAAAATAGCAAGGTGGGTGGACTAATGAACTCAATGCTTTTGATACACCTTGATTCCGCCTTTGACACACATATAAAAATACATATTTCTCATACATTTACATGGTAAATTGTTAGTATGGCAGTGTTTGGTGTTAGCTGGCAATGGTTCTTGTTAATTTTGGAGGCTTTCATCTTGCAAAAAAATGAAAAATAGAAGGAAACTATTCACTACTAATTGTCTTACTGACATTTTATTATCTTCCGTGCTGAAGAGCTAATCTGGAAAACAAGGGAGTTAAAAAGAACTTACATGGAAAGATAAGAATGTAGATTTGTTGATATTAAGAATTCCTGGTATACCTTTGGAACTGTGTCTCCTGAAATGTCTGCACAATCAAAAGTTTGGGCAATTTTCTCACAATCTCTTCAGAGTACATGTATGTGAATATTGTTTTTATGAATACAAATTAATTGAATATATTTTTTTATGAACATTAATTAACTGTGAATGTTGGAACACTGTACCTGGATACCTTCCATGTGGCAATTTCCCAGCATGTCTCAGTACAGTGGCTTTGTTTTGATATAAAAAGAAATAAAAATAGCAATAAAAGCAACCCTTCCATAATTGAAGAACATAATCTTTGATCAGGGTCTTAGAAGTGATTGCCAGTACTGGTATACATGTGTCTGTCAAGCATATGTGTGACACAGATCACTTTATGGCTGCATGATGTTGCAGAAAATTCCATTAAAAATACAAAACATTTTGTAATAACTCACACAAATGCGTCATAAAGCTGCATGACTATTTGCAAGGAGTTATTTTAAATTGATATCAAATTGAAACCTAATTGCATGCTATATGCAAAATACATTTGTCTCTAAGACTGACTGCTGCTCAGTTTAGCTCAAATTAATTGCAGTATCTGAAAATAAAGAAAGGAAACATCAAGAAAACAGTTTGAAAAGAATTGTTTGACACTTAAAATTGTCTTTTTCCTTTAAACAAAATGTATTTCTGAAAAGTTTTTTTTGTGAAAGGCTTGTCAAGTGATTGCCAGTACTGGTATATATTTGTTTCTCAAAGTGTGTGAGATCACTTTATGGCTGCATATGTTCGAATCTTTTGTAATAACTCACACAAATCGTGATAAAGCTGCAGTGCAAGGAGTTATTTAAAATAGATAATTAGTTGAAACCAATGCAGCTATATGCAAAAAACAATTGTCCCCAAGTGACTGCTGCCAGTGCAAATTAATTGCGTTCTGAAAATAAAGAAAGGATCAAGAAAACGTTTCAAGTTGTTTGAACTTAAAATTGTTTTTTCCTTTAAACAAAATGTATTTCTAAAAAGTTGATGAATAGGTATTAAAATGAGATACCCCAAAAAAGTATTTTAAGACGCTGATGTTACAAGTTATTTAGTCAATCTTGAACTTGGTTCCTTTCTTATTCCAACTTGTTACATGCAAACAACCAGATTGCAGACTTACAGGCCAGTTGTTTTACCAAGATGGTTTATATGTTTTGCTTGGTTGGGAAAAGCCAAGAAGTATACTACAGTGCCCTGAGATAAGTATTGTTCAGATTCTAGAAGGTTTCATGGTATTGTTTGGTATAATTTCAGGGCCAGGAGTTCACGGAAGAGTTTCTGTTGGAGTACCAGCGTGAAGATGGCGGGGAATGGATGAGATTCCGTAATAAGCGCGGAGAAGAGGTGAGTGTCTCGCATCAGAACAACATGTTTTTTGTACACATTATGTCTATTGGATCCACAGAGAAAGTATCTCTCACCAGAACGACATGTACAATGTATGCATGATATCTACTGAATCCAATGTTTTAGCAATTGGGTCTTTTAAAAATTTGGATTACAGAAGGTAGCCAATAACACATGCTTGTCCAATCGGAAAGGCTTGGAGCCTTAAAGAGGGCAATCCTCTGCCTTAAGGCTCGAACACTGGTGTTACTCTGGTCTCAGTTTTACTGCACTAAAAAAGTCCCAGAAGACTTTCTGAAACCTGAAATTCATACCTGCATAGAAGGTGCCTCTGATAAAGAATTTAGAGCTTCATTTTGCTGATACTGGGTATCTAGGGAAGATAATGTTCAGTTATATAATCAGATCATTTTTTTGTTAAAGTTGTTTCTAATTTCAGTTCTGCATTTTCTTTCTATGTTATCTTTATTTCCGACACAAAAACAGAAACTGTCTTAATCAGAACAGGTGTTTTCTATGAGCGGCTTTATAATGTCAAAAAAACATGATTGGCTCAAATATTTTGATAGGCAACATATTGTTGATGTTATCATAGCTGTGGCTTGGACTTATCATAGGGTTAAAGTTTGTTTTTTTTAACTCTGAAAAAAATTATGAATGATTTTCCTGGGGATTTAAAATGGTTTGTGTGATAGATAAATTTATTGACCAAAGAACTTGTAGAGTCTCCCCTAGGATTATGGCCATTATCTGTTTGGATACTGTTTTGTCTGCTGATTATTTAGTTAAAGAATTCTTTGGGGCTCAGGTGTCAAATTATGTTGTCAAACTTTGTCAGAAAGATGGCCTCCATATGTCTTGTAGGCGTCAGGATTTTACAGTTAATTGTTTGTACATGTGTTGTAAAGCATTCTGGGTAATCATGGGGTTTAGGCAGTTGTAGCAGTTGGAATGATTGCTTACCATTATTTATGACAAAAATATTCTTGAATTTCCAACAAATCTAAAATAATGGGCCATATACAATGCAGTATCTTTCTGGTTACAGACAACCAAAAGTTACTAATTGGGCACTAATTTGATTTATTGAAAAAAGTAGTTCCAGGCACTATTTTCTTATCAGTCAATTGTTGACAGACCAGACAGGTTATCAGGCAGTTTCTGTATTGTTCATGCCTTCACAGGACTGTAAAGATACAGGGCAAGAAGTCAGGAGACACCAATCTTTGCATCAATTAATGAATTATTGACAGATTGATTTTTCTGGAAAGTTCATTTCAAGTAATGATTAGAATCTTTCAAACTGAAGAAAAAAAGTTCTGAAATTTTTTTTATTACTATTATGGTCTTCTGGCATGGAAAATTGACAGGTATATAAGGTTTCCATGATTGAACATTTTAAAACGCTTACTGATGTAAATGACCTGAGAGAAATTTAGCTGCAGACGTAAATTAATTATTCTGTTTTTCTGGATTTTAATTAAAGAGTAGGGTTGTTAATTGTCTGCTGATATAATGCAGACCAGACATACAGCAAAAGTTGACTGACATTTATAGAAATGTGTCCATAGATGAAGATAACAAGCTGTGTACAGAACCACAGAGGGAGAGAGAGGGGGGAGTAAAATGAATTTTTGCCCGTTGTTAACTTATGGATTGTTCCAAAAATTTCTTGAATGGGGTATAGGATTATGAATGTCAAAAATGTGTTGTTGTTGTTGTTGTTGTTTTTGCTTGACCAGGAAAAATAAATTCACCAGCATAATGGGAAATTAATTTCATACAAAATCGTGACAAATTTCACAAACGTTTCTGGTAAGAGACTGAATGACTGTAAAGTTTTTTTACTTGATCAGAAAAGTGAGAAATTAATTTTGTGCAAGACTATTTATAATTTTCTCCAAAAATTTGGGATAGAGTAAGGGAATGCATGACCAAAATGGTTATTGTTTAACTTAAATTTGGAATGCCACAATTTTCAGTGGTATAATTGCGTTAGAATAAAAGGTATTCTTATGTATAATCTTACAGTAAATTAAAGAAGAAAATCCTGTCAGATATTTGTTAAGATACAGACCGCATGGCTTCATTTTCCTGATTGCAATGACTTTTAATGTCCTAATTTTATGATTTCCATTTTCAAATTTAAAACAATGGCTCTGGTGGGAGTCACAACATTTTCCTCATTTACTGTAAATTAATTAAGGCCCTCTAAATAGACCCTGTAGAAATCTTTCTCTTTATTGTTTCATCTTAGGTGCGAAAGGAGAAACAGATTTCAGGAAAAACCCGACTTAAGAGCTCATAATTCATCGCAAAAAGTGATTTTGAAAAACACAAATAAAACAATGTTACTGCATTTCAATATGTTGGTTATTGACAAAAAGTTCTTTGAATTCTTCTTTAAGAAGAAATAACTGGATTTTTTGCCAGTAAACAAAATAAATGCTATGTGAATTCCATACATATAATGTCAAACCCAAGGAGAAGTTGGGTGTTGGTTAACTCAGGTAGTCGTTAGTTACAGGTGTTTCTATTTATTAGTGATAAGTATTGTTTTCTCCCTGTTGGTCTTTAAACAAGGTGTGGTCTGTATTTAGGGGTGGTTTTTGACCAAGTTTTACATACAATCAAACCTGGGAATGACCGCTGATCAGAAGAAGCTATAGCGATCTTTATTGACAGGTGGTCTTTATTCATGGGTGTTTCTGCTATAAGTGAAAAGTGTTTACCCTGCTGGTCGGTATTCACAGGGTTGTCATTCAGAGGTGATCTTTAACACAGGTTTGACTGTTCACTCCCTTTCCTGAGCTACTCAGATTATCGACCATCTAAGGTATGTCTTTTTAGCAAAAGGGAGATGCTTTTCCTGGAAGTTCTGGTTTGAACCCTGAGGGGGTCATGACCACACCCATCCTAAAACACTAATGTCATTTTTTCTCATGAAGTAGGTTTTGGAGAGAAATAGAGTTTTCTTCAATAATTAAGCTAAAATAAATTGACAGGAACTCGAAGTAGGCAGTTGTTCTGTACTCTTAATTGGTTATAAGATATTCACATAAACTGACAGTGTTTCACGGTTAAAATGCATTGTGCACGAATTAAGAGCAAAATGTAAATACATGATGGCGGTAATGATGTAATAAAAGAGAAGTGTTAGAGGAATCATGTCAGACATCTATAGCTCGTTTTTCTCCGCAAATTGTCACATGATTCATGCATAGCTGACTTTCTCATAGTTAATTCCAGCGGTCTCTGGGTCTCGTTCTGAAAGTAGATGAATCATAGCTTTCCGTCACTGACCAATATATCGAAGGAAAAATGTATCAGAGAAAAAATCAAATCTGACACGCTTCTGCAAGTTTTTATCGCTTTGGTTCTGAAATTTTCTATAATTTTCTCTCAGTGGAATACATTGCTGATATTATAGACTCGAGGCTGTATGAGGTCATTCATGTTACTAGGCAATAGTACTATTGTTTTTTGTGTGGCCTAGTTACAGTTAGGCACAGGTTGTTTGTTGTCATTTCTGGTGATAAATGTTGTTGTTGTCAAGTTTTCAGAAGTCTTGTTTTAAATTAAGATCATGGTAGTTTTATGCTGCATTCCTCTAAAAATAGTCATCATGCAAAGCTAAATATTTAACTTTTACTGATCCTGAACTTGGCAACATTTTTATTAGCCACTATTCGGAGAATATGGAGAGCTATCGTCCTTGTGCGTCGGCGCGGCGTTGCTTCTTTGGTTAAAGTTTTGCCTGCAAGACTATCATGCACATATGTCAGTAACCACTTATGATATTGACTTGAAACTTTGTTCATGTCTTAAGGGTGTCATAAATGAAGGCAATAACTCTTGAAAATTTAGTACATTATGGCCCTTGTTTGACTTTTGAAAATTTGGTTAAAGTTTTGCCTGCTAGGTACTGTCATGCACTATCTCAGACCACTTATGATATTGACTTGAAACTTTGTTCATGTCTTTAGGGTGTCACAATCAAGGCAGATAACTCTTGAAAAAATTTAGTACAAATTATGGCCCTTGTTTGACTTTTGAAAATTTGGTTAAAGTTTTGCCTGCTAGGTACTATCATGCACTATCTCAGAACCACTTATGATATTGACTTGAATCTTCGTTAATGTTCTAGGGTGTCACACAGTCAAGTCAGATAACTCTTCTATAAATTTAGTACAAATTATGGCCCTTGTTTGACTTTTGAAAATTTGGTTAAAGTTTTGCCTGCTAGGTACTATCATGCACATATCTCAGTAACCACTTATAATATTGACTTGAAACTTTTTAATGTCTTAAGAGGTGTCACCAGTCAAGACAGATAACTCTTGTTTAAATTTAGGTGAATATTGCCCTTGTTTGACTTTTGAAAATTTGGTTAAAGTTTTGCCTGCTAGGTACTATCATGCCTATCTCAGTAACCACTTATGGTAGTTATATCAAACTTCATAGTGTTCAGGGTAAATTTTGTATCACATTATTTCCAAATTTTGACTTTTTTTGTTCACTTTCCTAGTTTACTTATAGTTAGCAGTTTTGTTTTGCTTTAACTGTAGTTTTGTTTTATTGCACCCCACAATAGCGGCGTCTGTCTTAGGCTTTTTTAAGAAATTGTAACTTGGCTACTTTAATCATGCCCCAGATTTTAATATTCTGTTGCTGAAACATAATCTGGGATGTTTTGTGGTCTCTCCAAATATACAGTATAATGGTTTGAAATTTACAAAGATGTACGACCAGAGATAATTTCTAATTTTTGCTACAGTACAAGTTTTTGACACAGTAACTAAGATATGATATAAAGTTATGAATGAAATAAAGATCCGCTATCAACATCAACTACATTTAAAAAAACAAAAAAACAATCGGAGCGCTACTACATCCTATCTTCTGTCATTACTAGTGGATAAGATTGTGTAGAGAAGCCTTAATAGTATTGACTGGTGATTCGTTCAGATATTAGTTACCACCCATGTCATTATCTTCGGTGTCGTTGTCACCATGTACGAGAATCAAGAGGAATGATGGGATTGATGGCCCCCTGTAAGTATCTAATGGTTACGTACATGTCATATTCTCGTAAATCATGCTGCGGGAATACGTTCAGGAGAGGGGGGGGATATGTTGGGTGGAAATGTGGGAACAATACAGCATGTTCTTTAATGCGGCTGATATCTGCAATGCATTCCATTAGATTGAATGTGATATTTTAATGGAGCACTGTTTGCATTGATTGCTATAAAATCCTTCATGATTGATTTATGATTTCATATTTTTACAGGTCATTCATTGTATTACCACATTTTTGCATAGTGGTTGAGCAATTAATAGCCAATGCTGTTATTTTGTCATGGCATAGAATTTCATGGTTTTATTGAGGAGTTATGAAACCCAAAAAATGCAGTTTGATTTATAAGAGAGTTGGACTTTCAGCGTTTGTATTCATTTAGTTAAAAACATTTATGTCAATTGTTATTTTCTTAATTGGTTTTGTTTTTAAGCAGACAGGACCTAATAATTTTCAGAAGAAAAATGGATTTTCTAAAAGTCTTTCATACAGACAGTATATCTTTGTTTCTATCTGGAAGTTTATAAATCTTTTGCAGTGTATTAAATTTAGCATTTTGTATTTGTAGAAAATGGAACAATTTTCAGATCTTGAAATCTCTTGTTGAGAGCAAATCATGAACATAACAAAATATAAAACCACCATGAATAAAAATGGCTGAACAGTTTTATAGAAAATTCCCCTTATCTAATTCATCTGGCACCTTGAAACTGTAACTTTGTTATAAATAAAGATAGAAAGAAAATCTTCCATTATCGGTTGGCTTTTCTTGTGAATAAATTCTGTTTAAGCTCTTTGAAACAAAAGTCATTCTTCAGGAACGTGAGATTCCAATTAAAGATCTCGATTGACAATATTTGTATGGGAATCCAGCCTGTGTTTGGATAGCTTAGAAAACCAAGTTACCGCACAATTAGCATCTCCTCAATATTTTCCCAGAGTCAGGGAACAAAAACAAAAAGTTGAAAGACATTTGTTTGGCGGTTGAGTCACTCAGTGCGCTGTATCATTTTCATTCTCGGTAACATTGTTACGATTTTCGAGACTTTTGGGAGAGTTGGATTACAACGATGGGAAACCAACTTAGAGCGGCAGACCTAAAAAACAGTCAAAAAATATTTTCAAAATATTCAGCATTCAAGAAATTCTGTCTTTTCTTTGTGATTGAGCAATTTCGCCTGGAAAGAATAGAATGAAGTGATTAGATCGTTGTGTCAAAAATTGAGCACGACGAGGGAATGAGTAATTTTCAGTGCTGTTT
>JAFMSR010000006.1:5493176-5529944 GCA_022818135.1 Saxidomus purpurata
ATTCAATAGAATCATATATAACAAAAGTTATTAGAAGAAACCATGAAATTATAGTCGAGGGATAGCCCGGACAGGCCATTTTTATTCAGTCATTTCCATACTCATACTGAATATTATTAGTGATTATTACCTTAAATATGCATATTATGGTGCTGACAATTTCCCCATTTCAAATGTTATGATATCAACAAGCAGTTGATCACATATCTGATCTTCTGGGAAGATGTTTTACAACTTATAAAATACTATACAGATTTTTTTTTTTAATTCTACTTCATTTTTTTAAATTTTTTTTTATTTCGTGACAAGTTTAATAACTCTTAAGACTCATTCAAGATGGAAAAACTCACAGAAAGAGACAGTCAATGAGGAATTATTGTGTCTGGCCAGAGGAAAGCACCACTACATGGCACTGATGGAGATCGAGCCCAGGACCCACAGGACCCACAGGAGACGAAGCCGCTCTGTTCTTATTTCAGGTAATTGATAAAATCTTACCACTGATTCCGGATCATATGTTTGTATATGGAATGTGAGAAAATTTCCAGATTTGTAGAAAGCACCATATTTTGATTGTGGTACAGGTTTTGACCTGTCTTTCTCCAAAACCTGCAAATACAATAACAACAGGTATGAACATGTAATGCAGTCTTACCCTGCTTGCTATACAGAATGGACGTGTTTAGTGTATAGCGTACTGTTTTCTATCTATACTGGTCCCCACTGAAAATTTACCAACATTTCTCACAAACAAAAAGGAAATCTTTTGCAAACTTGCTTCAGAATTTAGATATAAGAAAAGCAGACCTTGTTATAATACATGACTAAGACTGGTTCAACATTTCATTATTACATTCCATTACTCTGGGGAATTAGATTTTTGTCCCTATTGACTATTGAACATTATCATTATACGAAAAAATTTAAAACAAGAGGGCCATGATGGCCCTATATCACTCACCTGAGTGACATAGCTCATCATCATGAAAAATATTCTGATACATTATCACAATGATTGAATGCAAAATGTGCTCTGTTGTGTTCACAAGCTTTTTCTTTTATTTGCCATAGTGACCTACTTCTTGACCCTAGATGACCCAGATTCAAAACATCAAGACAAACATTCTGACCAATTTTCATGCAAATTGGGTATCAAATGTGGCCTCTAGAGTGTTAACAAAGTTTTCCTTTGGTTTGACTGTGTGACCTAGTTTTTGATCCCACGTCATTCTAATCAATTTTCATGATGATTTGGAGTCAAATGTGACCCCTAGAGAATTATCAAGGTAATCCTATGATTTGCCACAGTCAACTTGTTTGACCCATTTTCGAACTCGACCTAGATTTTATCAACAGTCATTCTGACAAAATATCATGAAGATCCAATGAAAAATGCAGCCTCTATAGCATACACAATGTTTTTCTATGATTTGATCAAGTGACCTAGTTTTTGACGCAAGATGACCCATACTCAAACTCGATCTAGATTTCATCAAGACACTCATTCTGACCAAGTTTGATGAAGATCCAGTGAAAAATGTAGCCTCAGATGACAGACAGACAACGGACATTAAGCAATCATAATAGCTCACCTGAGCACCACTTCCTGCTCTGATGAGCCAAAAACACTCAAACTATTGTAATGCAAGGTCATTAACTCCTGACTTACTGAAACAACGACATCAGCACTAGTACAAATAGGTAGTGAGTCACCCAACACTTCTGCTTCATACGTATCATTTATGGCCTGAAAAAAAACAGGTAGGACATAATTATGCTTAAACTTTTACAGACTTCAACACAAGAAATACACATGTAATAATGAAAATACTCCAAAGAAAAACATCTATACTTTTGTTGTAAAATTTTTTTAGGAGTTAAAGCTTGTGGTTAGAGAAAAAAACTAGGAAATCTCTTTAAGTGTTTTCAATGAACAACTACGATTTTACACTACAGTCAAAGCTGCCTTTAGCAGCCAGCCATTGGAAAAGCAGATGTGACAGGAGGTGTTTGCTATATAAAGGTAAAACCAAGCAATATGGATATACCTATATCAGCTGTTAAAGACAGGTGGCTGCATAACAGAGGTGTTCACATACACAGGTTCAACTAAGGTGCATTTCTTTTGGGTTATAGTCAAGATTAATCCTGCATTCCACGTGTCATTATGATGATAACAAGCAATCAAAGACAGAAGAAAAAACTTTTAACCTTTAGCCCACTACATTTCTAAAATGGATCTGTCCATTTTTCAATTTAGACAGTTCCATTGATTATTCAAAGGGGTGTTCAATTAAAGATTTATAGACTGAAGGGCCAATATTGCAGATTATGATCAGACTGCATAAATGTGCAGGCTGATCATGATCTGCACTGGTCGCAGAGCCAGAATCACTTGCCACCAGCAAGAATAAGGGCTGAAACTGCAATTTAACACAAGTACAAACTTATTTGTACAATAAAACAGCTTACATCTTTATATCTATGATCTATGGTTGTACATTTAATGCTGTAAGCCTGTTCCCTGTATTTTGGCTTCCACATGGAGATGGGGTTACCATGGAGCTGCAGCTGTATCTCCACTTGTTCTGTCAACCAGCCACGATTAATCAAGTGTATCCCATCTGCAAAGGAAGTAAAGTCTATCACGATAAATTATACTTATTCATACATTCTCAATAGCAAAACATGTTCGTACAACTTTGATTAATTGTTCTTGGGACTCACTCCAGATGGAGAGAAAGGCAATACAGAATTCATGTGTCTTGCCAAAAGGCACCATGGCAAAATTAATTAACTGTAAGCCTCAAATAAAATTCTATGTCAAAGATAGAGAGGTGGCCGGCCACATGTCTCCTTTTGGCACTAGTACCATCACCATTATCGGTCAGCCAGCTACAGAATCGCTGGTGAGATAACCTCATGAATACACTAAATAATGCACCAGGTAAATATGCCTCAGTGGTCAAGTGGTTAGAGTCGCTGACTTGAAATCACAATAACTTCTCATTTGACTTATAGTCATGGGTTCAAGCCCTGCTCTTTATGTGAGAAAGCTTGCAGTTTATCAAAGAGGATAGGGTCAAGTATTTGTCTTTTTCCAGGAACAATGGTGAAGTAAACTGTCCGCCTGTAAAAACGTCTGAAATACGGTTAACCGGCATTAAACCTCTAGAAACAACTGTGCCCAGGTAATGGTGCATTTATTTGTTTGTGACAAAATATATCTGGCTTATGAGGGCTGACACAATATCCCAAAACCACTCCCAGAACCTCTCCCAGAACCTCTCCCAAAACCACTCCCAGAACCTTAATACATGTAGGTACATGTACAATAGTAGAAGGGAATTTGATTAAACAGTCCAATATATTCTTGCTAAATCAAGAGGCTATTAACAGAGAGGATTTACAATGACACCGGAGAAGGTATTAAGAATTTTGAAGTTAAAATTTGTTCATTCCAGTGCCTTCAAATTTCACCATTAGGTTTTAAAATTTATGTAGAGGAACCCCCTTCCAAAACCTACATATTTACACCCCTAAAAAATTCTTGGGAGGGCCTGTGTACAATACTCAAAAGTAATGCTGCACCTGTGCTGCATTGTTAGACAAAAGCTTAAAAATTCATCGTTGGACAAAAGCTTAAAAATCCATCATTAGACAAAAGCTTTAAAATCCATCATTAGACAAAAGCTTAAAAATCCATCGTTGGACAAAAATTTCACAAGAGCACCGCAAAGCGCAGCAATATACGCCCGAAGTGTTGTATCAGAGAATGGCAGCAAAATTTAGGCTGTTGAAGCCCAACGGACAGGAACAAGAATAAAATATTAAAGTTATATAAAAAAATCTAAGTCCCCAACCAGAAAATCCTAACCAGGCACAAAAATGTCAAAAAACACCAAAACACTGGAGGTACCATTCATGTTGTACCACAGAAAAGTGGTCTCGGTTTTTCCGTACTGCCAATAATAAAAAAGTTACAAAATATGCTAAGTTTGACCTTGACCTTGAATCCAGCCATCTGGAACATTGCTTCTGCACGTCGTCTCAGTCTGGTAAACATTTGTGTCAGGTTTCTTCGAAATCCTTCAAGGGGTTCAAGAGTTACAGAGCGGAAGGGAAACAAAATCATATGACCTTTGACCCCTAAGTATGACCTTGACCTTGAATCCAGCCATCCGGAACATTGCTTCTGCACGTCGTCTCAGTCTGGTTTACATTTGTGTCAGGTTTCTTCGAAATCCTTCAAGGGGTTCAAGAGTTACAGAGCGGAAGGGAAACAAAATGATATGACCTTTGACCGCTAAGTATGACCTTGATCTTGAATCCAGCCATCGGGAACATTGCTTCTGCACGTCGTCTCAGTCTGGTTAACATTTGTGTCAGGTTTCTTCGAAATCCTTCAAGGGGTTCAACAGTTACAGAGCGGAAGGGAAACAAAATGATATGACCTTTGACCGCTAAGTATGACCTTGACCTTGAATCCAGCCATCCGGAACATTGCTTCTGCACGTCGTCTCAGTCTGGTTAACATTTGTGTCAGGTTTCTTCGAAATCCTTCAAGGGGTTCAAGAGTTACAGAGCGGAAGGGAAACAAAATCATATGACCTTTGACCGCTAAGTATGACCTTGACCTTGAATCCAGCCATCGGGAACATTGCTTCTGCACGTCGTCTCAGTCTGGTTAACATTTGTGTCAGGTTTCTTCGAAATCCTTCAAGGGGTTCAACAGTTACAGAGCGGAAGGGAAACAAAATCATATGACCTTTGACCGCTAAGTATGACCTTGACCTTGAATCCAGCCATCCGGAACATTGCTTCTGCACGTCGTCTCAGTCTGGTTAACATTTGTGTCAGGTTTCTTTGAAGTCCTTCAAGGGGTTCAAGAGTTACAGAGCGGAAGGGAAATTGCTAACGGACAGACGGACACGGAGGCGATAACATAATACGTCCCTTCGGGCGTATAAAAATCAAGTTTAAACAAATTGGCAGAAACAAAGCAATGCCTTCTACCAAGATTAAATGCTTTAGATGCAATTGTTTGATAGATTCCAATCTGTTCAAAAACATGAAATCTTCAAGTGATTTTACCATTCAAAGTGACCATCATATATAAATGTTAAATTAAACATTAATCAGTGATTTATACTTGTAGAATAATAAACATTGCCATAGTTATAACCCAAAAATAACGATCTGTGTTACAGTTTCATTCACATTAAATATAGAGGAAATCTTTAAAAATCTTATTTGACTATCCTAGTCAAAAATAAAAAATCACCCTTTCGGTTAGGTATATCTTAATTTATACCTGTCAATAACAGAACTAACTTGGTAAAACATATTTCCTTTATGTTTTAAAGCATCCTCTGTGTTTTCAGCCTTATTCTTGAGAATCTTGACTATAACCAAATGTGGCCATTTTGAAGGGTAATATAACTTGAATATTTATTGTTTCAATACAAGTCAAGGCCTGAACCCTCAAAACCGTACTCACCAGAATTTCCATACACATCAGGCTCCTGCGCGATACCCTCAGCTATATTAGTCATCGCCACTAAAATTGTACAAAATGTATATATAGGAAATTTGCAAAAACGATTATGCCTAAATACAAGCTGAATGTAGGCAAATATTAGCTGCACGCTCTCAGATTTTGGTGAAGAAACAAGGTTCTTTGAACTGTCTGAAATTAACAAAGTTTAGAACAAATTATCAAATAAAAAGGTTCCAGTAGAAATTCCTGTAAAGAATTTCTGTATTTTTTAAATAATACGCTACCAAATTATAAAGCATTATCAATGCTTTTGAAATTCTACTATAAACATAATTTTTGCTTTATTATCAATTAAAAACAATGTCTGACATACAAGGAAAATTTATCTAAGATGATCCCAAACAAAGTTTTTTAAACATGGTATGACAAAATTAATGTGTTTTTGAAAACTCCCTTAACTTACCACGGGGATCACATGTTGGCATCTGTACAAAAATACTTACCAGTTAGTAACTAACGGCAATTTAATTGTTTGCCTATATTTTCCAATATAATTATGTTGCCTAAAAAAAGAAAATCATTTATATGTTTATTTTTTCAAGTTAACTGCTTCTTTCCAACTATCCTGTACAACCTGTAAATGAACAAAGTAATAATAATATAATAATAATAATATTCTTTATTTAACGAAGGTGACTCGATAAGCCAACAGGCTTATCTTACTCGAGGCCTTCAAACATATACATATTCAAACATGCAAAAATCAAAGACATGTTAAACAACAGCACAATATATATCATAAAGAAACATGAGCAAGTTTACCCGAGTTAAATATTAACTGTATAATTATATGAAATGTGTTATTTGTTGCTGAGTAGATAGTTTCTGTATTTTGTACAGAAGATATTTAAGCTCTTAGCATTTCAAATTTCAACAGGTATTGAGTTCCAAATAATCATTCCAGAATATTGAAATGTGTTTTTTGTGTACTTAGTTTTTACTAAAGGATGAGATATATTTTTGTTATGTTTAGATCGTAGGTTTTTGCTAGCAGCATCATATATATGTAATAAATGTCTCATATAGTGTAGGACTAAACCATTTAAACTTTTATATACTAAAACAGCCCTATTGTACTTGCATCTTTCCATAAATGGTAACCAATTAAGATCTTTGAAAAGTGGATCAGATGACTGATCAAATTTTTTATCTAAAATCATTCTTGCTGATCTTTTCTGCATGTTTATAATTTTGTTTAAACATTTTGAACTTCCCATGCAAACATCAAACAAACAAGGCAGTCTGAAAGACAGTTACATTTGTTTTTACAACGCCACATGAAGGAATGTCAAGAGGATGACCTTTGACCTCTAAGTGTGACCTTCACCTTAAGTCGACTCAGTTGGAACATGGAATCTGCACAATAAAATGTCAAACTTGCAAACACTAATTCATGACCCTGAATATAAAGACCCCCTCCCCTGTCTTATGTGACTATATTGTGTGACTCCTAATTGAAGTTGCTACATACAGTTTTGACTGTTTTCTATAATCAAGTTAAAATATTTTTTTCAATAACTTTTAGTTTTCAAGCTTTTTAGACCAACTTATTTCATTAATGGACAGGCTTCTTTTGTTTAAAAATTAATTCATCACATACATGTTTAACATCAATAAAATGTCAAGAAACAGTTGTGCAAAAACCTAATAACAGTACAGTAAAACCCATCTTTACGACCATCCCCATTTGGACACCATCCCGCTAACAAGACCAATATTTCTAAGAACAGAAATGTTCTATTATAATACTCCCCCCTACAAAGACTAGTTTCATAAAGTCCAATAGGGGGTTTTATTATAGGGGTTTTACGGTATTACCATTTCTACTGTGATGCTATCACAAACACTGAAGCTAAAAAGAATAATCTCAGGCATTTCCCACATTGTCCCACATTTTCTCTGATGCAGAAAACCCTGTTAAATCATTAGAGTTACATAAATATTACTGTGTGTATTTCTGTAAAATAACTACAGTAAAACCTGTCTCATCCAACACAAAATGCCTCATCCGGCACAACTCCTTGGTCCCAGCAACATAAACTGTATACTGAAAAACCTGGTTTAATCTGACAATCTACTTTAGTCAGCATGATCAAGCAGTCTCAAAAGGTGCCATAAAAGGCAAGTTTCACTGTATTAATGTTAATATTGAATGTTGCTAGGATTATCAGAAACACACAAGTTTAAGCTACTTAAACAGTTCTGTTACCTTTAGGGGAGAACTTGCGTGGCTTGATGTGGCCCTCCCACGACTTCACCTGCACAGCCCGTCCTGAGTCATCCTCGCTATCTGACTGCGAAATTCGACAGATGAAGTAACGATAGTAGTGATCATCACACCCTTCTAACAAAAGTGTCCTTGACCATATATCACTGCAACGACGGTTCTAATTCATATCTTGTCTATCAAGTCAACAAATAATCACACATTTGCTAGGTACCGTAAACTCCGTATATAATTTCCTTGGGGAAAATATAAATTTGCTCCGTATATCAATAATATGTTCTATCAATAAAGTATTTTCACAATTAATAAGAAAAGCAATCAGACCCAGAAAATTTGTTCCTAACATTTGGAATTTCACTATATCTTGAGTTGTTATATACAAAGTAAACTGTATCATTGGAAAGCAGATAACATAACAATTAAATTTTTTCTAGCTGACATCTCAATAATTATGATCACACAATTATCTATTTTAATAGCAGGTAACTAATAAGTACTACATTGTTGAACAAAGATGATAGATCATGATCTACATGTAACATAACAGATGGGCAAGTCCATTTTATACAATCTGAAGCATTTTCAGATCACCCTGTGAATAAAGAAATAGAACAGTGCACAATGAATTCATCTATCATGGCTATGCTACAAATAAACCTTTGCATAAAGACCACCTTTTAACAAAGAATTCTTGTGCCTCTACAAGCCAGTGATCTTTTTTTTGTAGGTTTGACTGTAAAAAGAATTAAAAACTCACCCGTCCTCTGAACACTCCTCAAAACACACAGAGGAATCTTTATCAGATGGTACATGTTTTTTAGTCTGTCTGCTCAGTATAACAGCATGGTGTGGGTCCCATTGTCCTAGCCTTGGAGAATCACCAACTAAACAAACTGTCTCCCCAGGCCTAGTCTTTGCTCTAACCCTAAAATATCCAAAATGTAAAAAAACATCAAATAATTTGTCCAAAGTAGCTTTTTAATTAATCTGTATTATTGAATTTGAAGGACATGTTCTTTCGCTACATTTGCATATTCTTCCACATTTTTACAAAACATTTTAGAATAAAACAAATTTTGCATCACTTACCTAAACTTTACCTCACATGACATTGAAAGCATCATATTGCTGGCTTTTTTTTGGGTCCAAGAGCCTATGCTTTATACAATAAACTCAAGATCTCAAGATCGATGCTGACAATTGTAAATTTGGTAACCCATCCCTGAAAAAGATCAAACTTGTTTGATTAGTCTGTCATTGTCCAGTTGGCATAATCGCTATTCCAAGTGCTAGGTAGTATAATAAACAACATACAGAAGGCGCGCTGCACAGCTTAGTCTTATGTCAGTAGGTCTACATGGGAATAGTGGCATAGATGTACAGACAGCTCTGCACTTGTTCCAAATATGTGTAATGCCAGTTTAACTTTACGATTTGGAAATTATTCTCCCTAGAAAAGCATTGTTGGACAAACTTGAACTGTTTCAAACAAGACTTCTTAAACAAATACTAACATTACAAGTCAGTATGTCCAATGCAGCAATTTATATACTGACTGGGCATCTGCCAATAGGATCACAGATTCATCGTAAAGCTTTAATCCTATTAACAACGTATGCCAGCAATCTGAACAATCTATAGAAGAACGATTAACAAAACGTCAACTTTGTTTGAAGACAAGCAAAAGTATGAGTTGGTTCACTGAAGTACTGCAATTAATGTGGAGATACGATCTAGGAAACTCTGATGAACTCCTTAATAAGCCGATGAAAAAGGAAAAATAGAAACAACTTGTTAACAGAACAGTAAATAAATATTGGCAGGACGGAATTCTGGAGCAAGCCAAGTTGTCTAGCACATTGAAATATCTGAACCGTAGTGAAATCAAAGCTCACTCACTGTTACAAATACCACCTTCTTCTGTCTATGATGCAAACAGATTTTTGGTTAAATTGAAATTCATGTGTGATCTTAAGGTTGAACTGTCGAAACTAGGATTCCATAACTGGGAAGATATTAGTGATGTGGAAAAGATCAAGATTGTAATAAACTGTACCCGTATTTATAATGAGTTTAAAGGTATAAAGGGGGTGTCAAACAAATTCAAGATGTGGAGTTCCAGTGCAGGTGGCTATTATCTAATCTGCATAATGTAAGATACAGGCATCTCAAAACGATTAATAATAAAAATCTGAACGAGAAAGCATAAAATTGCATCATCCGGGCATATTAACTGAACGTCAGTGTTTTCAATGAGTTTATGAACAGACAAGATATTAAAACTATTTTGTAACAAGAGGGCCATGATGGCCCTTTATCGCTCACCCGAGTACAACTGCTTTTAACAAAGTTGCTAGAAATCATCGAAACAACCTTTCTGACAAATTTCCAGGATATTTGGGCTGAAAATGTTACCTCTAGAGTGTTAACAAGGTTTTTCCATATTTGGGCTGTGTGACCTAGTTTTTGACCCCAGATGACCCATATTAAAACTTGAGCTTGAAATCAACAAAACAACCTTTCTGACAAATTGCCAGGATATTCGGACTGAAACAGTAGCCTCTAGAGTCTTAACAAGATTTTTCTATTTTTGGGTCATGTGACCTAGTTTTTCATCCGAGATGACCCATATTCGAACTTGTCGGAGTAATTACTGGGACAAACATCCTGACCAAGTTTCGTGACAATTGAGGCAAAAATGTGACCACTAGAGTGTTAACGAACTAAGTGTGGACGGACGACAGACGACTGACATTCATCGATCCTAATAGCTCACCCTGAGCCAGCTCAGGTGAGCTAAAAAGTATTGTTTGGAACGATACAGTTGGTGAAGGGATTTATTTATTTATTGTATTCATATTTGTTTTGACATGGAAATATTCATGGTTTGTCTATAAAGGTGGTGAAGACAAGGAGAAACAGATGGCAGGTGGCCACCAGATCTGCCTAATATGCCTAGTGTGTTTTTTCCACTTTCCTCTCACAGTAGCCTTATTGATTCTTTTCATGGGTTTGACTCGATTTTGGATCTGATATTTTATAGTTCTCAAACCTCAGAAGAAAGCGCCCATCCAAAAACTATCTCGCTCAGCTTCACCATCTAATTAATTAGACAACACCAACATCAGACATAGTGGCGTATGGTGGTTTTACTGTAGTCTAACTATTTCGACTTCAATAGCAAACCAATTTTACAGGCCGATATTTTTTAGATGTACACCATACGTTTGACAGTAATAAAAAATCAGATCTATAAAATGGGTCAAATTGTTCAGCCGAATAAATTTTAAAAGCTAGCCGTAGCGCCTACTGTTGCAACAGTATGGCCACCACACGCCAATATTTGTGCAGTCAGTCCAAAAGCTCGGGTTAGATCGTTTGTTGTTATCTGTATCTTGCCAACTTTAAATAAAGATTATTATTATAAATATATATGATATGTCAAATTATCCGAAAATTATATATGACGAGTACCATGTCTTTATACAAAAGTGTCTACTCGTATGATCTTTTGATCGATATCGGAAACAGTCGATTATGACAGCCTGTAAAATTTATGTTCTTTACCAGTAAACGATAGTTGATGGTCTTTATGGTACTATGTGTAAAATAACAGTAAATTATGACGTTTGGTTTGGTTTTGATTACGATTAGCACAAATGAGCAAGCAGTAAGGCAGCAAGCAATAAGAAAATTAAAATTACCTCCCTTGTTGCAATAACAAAGGTGATAGAACACTAAATATTTTCGTTAAATTCAAACCTCAAAAAAATTTCATTATGACGTTGTATAAATATCTTAAAGATAAGCCGGAAATGGCAAATCAATACGGAATAGCATATTAAGACGGAACGTGCGGGACTGTGCGTAACGGCAAGGATCGTTAAAATTATAAATCCTGGTAACGAGCCCGTTCTCGTATGCTTTTCTGGCGGTGCTCTATAGTTCGGACCCCACTCCCAGAACGGGGCCTCCAACCCCAAGATGGGGTCATGAACTTAGACTCGTTGGCTTCCTATGGCTTCACCCCACTGCGCTATACCGGTCTAGTCGTGTCACATTCCCTATGAGAAGCCCCGGGAAGCGCCGAGTATGGCATATATGGCGTGTTTCTGGGGCAATATTGCGTTCCTACGTATGTACCTGGAACGCCCCTATGGGGCCTCCGACCCAAAGATAGGGTGAACAGGTAAGGTTACTTGCTTTCCTATGACCCCATTCTACAATGCCATACCTGTCTGGTTGTGTCACATTCGCTGCAAGAGGCAACGGAACGTGCGGGACTGTGCGTAACGGGCCCGTTCTCGTATGCTTTTCTGGCGGTGCTCTGTAGTTCGGACCCCACTCCCGGAACGGGGCCTCCAACCCCAAGCACCCTACTGCGCTATACCGGTCTAGTCGTGTCACATTCCCTATGAGAAGCCCCGGGAAGCGCCGAGTACGGCATATAATTATGGCGTATTTCTGGGTCAATATTGCGTTCCTACGTATGTACCTGGAACGCCCCTATGGGGCCTCCGACCCCAAGATAGGGTGAACAGGTAAGGTTACTTGCTTTCCTATGACCCCATTCTACAATGCCATACCTGTCTGGTTGTGTCACATTCAAGAGGCAACGGAACGAGCGGGGCTGTGCGTAACTGGCCCGTTCTCGTATGCTTTTCTGGCGATACGCTGTACTTCAGACTCCAAAAAGGGTACAAAATTGGTCATTTTGTGATTTCTGTGAATAACCGTTGATAGATATTTCTCTTTGGTGTTGCTGTGGAGAGGTTTAAACTAATTGTATGTTTTTGATTAACCTTGACCTTTTTTATAAATTGTCTGAACAACACCTCCCTATAACAATGATCTGCCTAAAAACACACATTTGTCCGGTTGTGTCAATTTAAAAGGTAATCCAGCCCTAAAGAACACAGGACTCTACAATTAACACACGTCTGTGTCCCTAAGGGTATTCAGTTCTGAGAGATTGAACTTTAGAATGAATGCTCAATATGCCGTTTAATTTAATCCTCAGTTGAAGGGCTGAGTTGAGTTGATACATGAATATAAATTCACTTGTGAGCTGTCCTGTCTGTGCATGAACAAAATGTACTGTACTATTAACATATGGAACGCATGCCTAACCTACAATAAAACTGAAATATAAACTCATATTGAATATTTCCAATAGATGACTCTCTGATATTATTTTGAAAGACCTCTATATAATATACTGTCAATGAGACATTTTGGAGCATTTATTTGATATATTTCGGAATAGGATAACGTATAGATCTAATGCCTCAAGTGGGTGTATATATTCTTGCGACACTAGTAAATAAACGTAATACACCGTATACGCCGGTTCAGACAGGTTTGACCATCTGTACATAAGCAATATGTATTTTAGAGTTTTAGAGTTTGTACCGGATAACCTATATGACCACCAACGCCCCAAAAAGAGTTCAATTATTTTCGGTTTTGGGGGATAGAGCATTATACAGAACGTGTCCCGTTCCAGACACACCTCGTTATTTACATCACCGATATAATTATATAGGACCTCGGTTTTTATGTCCTAGCCGAAAAACCATCTAATTATTTTAGTAGATGAGCGGGGTTTCGAACCTGCGATCCTTGGATTACAAATCCAGCGCTTTAACCACTAGACCATTGTTCCGCTCAAACTAGGTGTAACCGAGGTAAATGTTGACACAGACCACCCTGAAAACGACCTTGGACACTTTTTTTCCCGTTTCAAAAATTCAAGGTTACAGTCGTTCGCTTACAGACTGCCGTGGGATGTTTTTGATTCATAGACATAAAGTAGACATGTCGTTTTCAAAACTCAGGTATATTGTAAGCTAAAGAAAACACTTCAAATCAACCTTTCATACTAAAAAAAAAGGAAAAGAAAAGAAGTCCACGCGCATGTTGATAGACAGGGTGACCCCTGCGCCTGACCTCTGTACGTAGGCCAATGAAACTCATAGCTTTCCCACCTTCATGACATTCAGTCTGTTTGATGACGTATGGAATCAAAGGTAGATTGTGTGCAATGTACGTATCTGCTGAGTGTGTATGAAAATGTCAGCTGCCCGAATGATCTAGACGTACTTTGTTGTTTCATAGGATACATGTATGTCCTTTAAGACAAAATGTTGAAGACGACGATGTATAATCTACTACAGTTTTGGTTCAAAAGTGATTCCGCCATGTCAAAATTTACAACTGTGAGATCTACAACAGCCAAATTGTTAAATAAAAATTCTAAAAAGCCTTTTATTCATTCTGCTTTTATTATTATAATATCTATCTACAAATTAGCTCTTTCAGTTAATAATACTAATAAAGATCTAAATATTAAAGGTATATTTTTGTTAAGTATAGAGATACAACCTGCTGTATTTGATCATATTTAAGAGTAAGCTGTGAATGTCATGAAGATATTTATGGCAAGCCAATTTGATGTTTAATAAAAAAAGACATCTTTCTGATTTCATAGCGAAATCTCCTAAAACAGGGAATACTCTCTGTAAACTATGAGATATCTTTCTTTTAAAGAGATATATATCATGTCAAATAAGTTGAAATAAGAGATATATCTCTTTTACTTTATAACCAAAACAGAGATACCTCTCTGATTTATCAGAGAAATCTCATAAAATAGGGTAGATATCTCTTAGATTCCTACAATCACTGTAAATTATGAGATATCTTTCTTTTAATAGATATATCTCTCATATTTTAAAAGATATCTCCCAATACTAAAGAGATATATTTCGCCTGGTATTTTCATTATATGTATTGAAATACTTTCTATGGCTATAAGAAAAAAAACAAGAAATAAAATGAATACGCTTGTCAAATGTTGAGATAAAACAAACACCTTTTGCTGATGATGCAAGTTTCTTTCTAGATGGGCCCAAGAAATCATTTGAAATACTAATTTGTATATACAAATATGGAATGATATTTAGGTAAAAAATACACAATGCCTGCTTACTGTTACAATTTACTCATTGACACTGCTATTGTGCTTATTGGTACAGTCATTATGCATGCTTGCACTTTCATCACGCTTGTTGACAATTACACAATGCCTGCTTACTGTTACAATTTACTCATTGACACTGCTATTGTGCTTATTGGTACAGTCATTATGCATGCTTGCACTTTCATCACGCTTGTTGACAATTACACAATGCCTGCTTACTGTTACAATTTACTCATTGACACTGCTATTGTGCTTATTGGTACAGTCACTATGCATGCTTGCACTTTCATCACGCTTGTTGACAATTACACAATGCCTGCTTACTGTTACAATTTACTCATTGACACTGCTATTGCGCTTATTGGTACAGTCATTATGCATGCTTGCACTTTCATCACGCTTGTTGACAATGATACCATGCTTGCTGGAAGTTACAACTTGTATGTTGTTTAGGCCATGATGCCTTTTTCATATTTTCATTTGACTGAATGACAGTGCAATCTAGCGTAATGGTTTATTTCATCATGTTGTGGTTATCTTGGTTAATTTGTAATGCATCCAAAAACAAAATACACGAAGTGATCAATCAGTATGGAAAATGTTATCAGGCACTAGGCAAAATAGAACTAAGCATAATGTCATTTCAAAATTATAAGTCACATTTTGATAACAGGGGGCGCTATGTTCTAGTCGTGTTTTTCCGTAATTTGAATAATTATTTGCCAGAAAGATTATCGTGGATATCCGAATATGTATAAAGATAAAAAAAACAAACAGATTTCCACTTTCATTTTCAATATATTTATATAATGTCAAATCTTCTTTAACACTCCTGCCCCTCAGTTACAACACATAACATAACTCCTGCATGGGAAAGCTGGATGCTAAAAACACGGCAATTTCCCCTCCCATTCCGAGTTCCCCTACATTGTGAAGGCAATGATTGCAATTGACTAGTGCAGAATGGCTCAATAGCACTTCCGACGGTATACTACTCTACTATGCCCAAAAAACCTATTGAAGTAAATTCCTTGGTGAGAAAATACCAAGGTCCCTCCTGGGGCTCAAACCCCGGACCTCGTGATCTGAAGGCGGACACTCAACCACGTCGCTAAAGGGTTAACCCAACAGCAAGGCTGTTGGAAGTGGCCTATAAACCTACAATCACTACACTTCTCCCTCTTTTACTTTTCAGAGCTAGACAGCTCTCCAGGTTGACCCTCCATGCCCCCCTACCCCGAATGAGTCCGTCAAACACTTCCGACACCATTAAAGTAAATCCTGGGTGATAAAATACCAAGGTCCCTCCTGGGGCTCGAACCCCGGACCTTGTGACCTGAAGGCGAACACTCAACCACGTCGCTAAAGGGTTATATACGTGGTTGAGTGTTCGCCTTCAGGTCACAAGGTCCGGGGTTCGAGCCCCAGGAGGGACCTTGGTATTTTCTCACCCAGGATTTACTTTAATGGCGCAGAAGTGTTTGACGGACTCATTCGGGGAACAAGGAGGGTCAATCTGGAGAGCTGTCTAGCTCTGAAAAGTAAAAGAGGGAGAAGTGTAGTGATTGTAGGTTTATAGGCCACTTCCAACAGCCTTGCTGTTGGTTAACCCTTTAGCGACGTGGTTGAGTGTCCGCCTTCAGATCACGAGGTCCGGGGTTTGAGCCCCAGGAGGGACCTTGGTATTTTCTCACCAAGGAATTTACTTCAATAGGTTTTTTGGGCATAGTAGAGTAGTATACCGTCGGAAGTGCTATTGAGCCATTCTGCACTAGTCAATTGCAATCATTGCCTTCACAATGTAGGGGAACTCGGAATGGGGGGGGAAATTGCCGTGTTTTTAGCATCCAGCTTTCCCATGCAGGAGTTATGTTATGTGTTGTAACTGAGGGGCAGGAGTGTTAAAGAAGATTTGACATTATATAAATATATTGAAAATGAAAGTGGAAATCTGTTTGTTTTTTTTATCTTTATACATATTCGGATATCCACGATAATCTTTCTGGCAAATAATTATTCAAATTACGGAAAAACACGACTAGAACATAGCGCCCCCTGTTATCAAAATGTGACTTATAATTTTGAAATGACATTATGCTTAGTTCTATTTTGCCTAGTGCCTGATAACATTTTCCATACTGATTGATCACTTCGTGTGTTTTGTTCTTGGATGCATTACAAATTAACCAAGATAACCACAGCATGATGAAATAAACCATTACGCTAGATTGCACTGTCATTCAGTCAAATGAAAATATGAAAAAGGCATCATGGCCTAAACAACATACAAGTTGTAACTTCCAGCAAGCATGGTATCATTGTCAACAAGCGTGATGAAAGTGCAAGCATGCATAATGACTGTACCAATAAGCACAATAGCAGTGTCAATGAGTAAATTGTAACAGTAAGCAGGTATTGTGTAATTGTCAACAAGCGTGATGAAAGTGCAAGCATGCATAATGACTGTACCAATAAGCACAATAGCAGTGTCAATGAGTAAATTGTAACAGTAAGCAGGCATTGTGTAATTGTCAACAAGCGTGATGAAAGTGCAAGCATGCATAATGACTGTACCAATAAGCACAATAGCAGTGTCAATGAGTAAATTGTAACAGTAAGCAGGCATTGTGTAATTGTCAACAAGCGTGATGAAAGTGCAAGCATGCATAATGACTGTACCAATAAGCACAATAGCAGTGTCAATGAGTAAATTGTAACAGTAAGCAGGCATTGTGTAATTTTTACCTAAATATCATTCCATATACAAAGTTAGCAGTATTTCCGGTTTACATTTGAATAGTTCTAAACGCACTGTTATGAGAGTTAGCTCTCTCCGAAACTCGAAATTAACTTACTGTAACGAAAACATATTTAAATGGACATCAGTTCAAGCAACGACATTGGGAATCATATTCGCAACAAAACTTTACCTTCCATTGAAATGTGTGTGTACTACATGTATTTGAACAGTAAAATAGAATTAGAACATGTACATGTAATTGCAATGATGAGAAATAAAACTGACATATTTAACCAAAAATAGAGGGAGTTTATGTCATTGTTCACGCTAGAAAGTTAAACAAAACATATTTAGTAGCATTTTCAAAAGCAGAACATTTCGAACCTTTCGAGCTTTTTAAGCTCTTCTCTTTCACTTCATATATCATTTTCTGTCTTCTTTCTCTTTATATTTTTCAATTACAAAAACAAATCCTTGAAACATGTGAACTGAGATTTCGGGTTTTTAAATATACAAAAAAGTAACCATGGATTATTTGTATGTTTAAATATAAGATATTAAGAATTGCAAATCAAGTATTTGAAAGGAAATAAAAATAGTAAAACGAAAGAGATACATGTATATCTCACTGTAATAGAGATATCCCTCTGTACGTCGTACAGAGATATCTCTCCTTCATCAAAATATATCTCTGAAAAAGAGATATCTGTTTTAAATAGAAAGGTATTTCAGTAACTTTGAAAGATATCTCCGTAATCTTAAGAGATATTTCTCAAATGATGCTAAACAGTTTCCCTCATATGAGCAATATTCAAACTCGACCTAGATTTCAACAAGACAATGTTCAGACGAAGTGTCATGAAGTTTTAATGAAAAATGCAACCTATGTTGCATACACACTAGATTGTGCTATGATTCGACCTGGTGACCTAGTTTTTAACCATAACCTCTGCTTCCAATCAATCCTATTAAGAAGTCACACAGCTATGTTTATGAATTTAAACAAAAGTGCTAGGAAAGCATATACAACTACATGAAATAATATTACAATAATATGAAAATTATGTTTGCAGTCCAAAAGGCGATTAACAATAAACACCGCCGGTAGTCTGTAAAACTGCCTAGTATATATACATTTAAAATAGTTTTGTGCAGAAACAAACCTATGACCTTAAACTGAAGTTAGTGCTGCATATACGTACATATATCCATTTAAATACAATAAAAAAAGAAGGCAAGACTATTAATTTTCATCGCAAAGCAAAGTACAAGTACAAAATGTACAAATGTAGTTCATTCGAAATTGTTGAAGTCCCATTAGCATTTTGAATGTAAAAGTACAATTTGGTATACACAAATATATCCTACTATCATAAAGACAAATATCTCAAAGGCGAAATGTACAGTTATTTGTAGCAAATGTATGTATCGGTGGGCCTCGATTACTCAGTGGTTAGGGCGTTCGCCATAGGAACGCGAGGTCTCGGGTTCGAATCCCAGCACAACCACGAGGTTTGACAAAGACACTAATGCCACACTTTCCTCAGTCCATCCAGCGATAAATAGTAGCAGTGATGAAAAACTCGCTGCCTCTCTCTCGCGAGTGCGAGGACATTTAGAATGAGTGTTTGAATATGCTACGGAGCTTTCTTCTACAACGCTCCAATAAAGTATGATAGATACGTCAACATTGCTTTATCGTAAACAGAACTCGCACTTACTATTATTATATTAATATTCTACCCCTCGATTAATTTGCTACATAAAAGCATTTAAAAGTTTAACGGGTCGTTAAACAATATGAAAACAAAGTTGTGTTAAAGTTATATAAATCTTCAAGAGCATCGGTACAACGATGGATACTTCCAAAAGCAAGCGTACTCGGGAGAACAACACACAAGTTCTGCCAGCTGCCGTTACAGACAATACTCAAGTGCGTACAAATCGCCAGTATACAGTATACATATAACGATCAAAAGCTTAAATGGCACAGAATGCAATAAAATGGAATGGTATGGGTGGTGGTGGGGGGGGCGGAGGAGAGTCACAAGCAATAATAATAATAATAATAATAATAATAATAATATCTTTATTTAAAGAAGGTAAAAAGGTAAACACATTATGAGAAATATACAAAATATTTACATATTTTCAATGTGGCCTTCTGAGGAAGATAGCATATATAATACACAAAATCAAATGAAATGAAAATTAAACGTAATGAAAATGTACAAATTTTCTTTTACACATCACCAAAGAAAGACAAACACTCATTATATTAAATACAAGCACGCATACAAAAATGTATAAACAATATCATGTCAGTATTAACAGTATTCGGATAGATCCGGATCATACTTGTTTGCCCGTAAATAACTCAAACTTGTCCAACCATTCCTCGAGGGAAAATGAATCTTGAGTATCAAATGTGTCCTACTTTCCCTTGAAATTCCACATACTTCTCAGATATCTCAAAGAGGACTAAAAAGATAAAAGAATGTCAAATTTTCTCGCTCGCTTCGCTTGCTCGGAACATTTATCTAGCGGTCTTAAAAGCGTCTCTTTTGTTGTACTGGTTATCATTTCATTTAAAAATACAATACATAATCATCAATATTTTGTGTAGGTTTCACGAGGTTGGAAACGGATCCGATTTTTTGTGTTCATGTTTAATGGGCTCCTTGCTATCTGTTTCGCGGTAAAAATGAAGCATCTAAGCTGCTCTAAGTCACTATCAGCTGTGGCAGCAACAGATCCACGTAATCAAAATACACGAGAACTTTGCGCTACATCCATGTCAGTAATTAAAGCACAAAAGAATTACTCGACAGCCATCCTGACTACAGGGCGTATAGGACTTACTAAGACCGAATCGAATTTTCTTTTAAATCTGGAATTGTAACAGGGAAATACAGTTTGAAACTGGCTTCTTAAACTTAACAATAGCCGTGGTGTATTTCCCTGTTTGAAATACTGCTGCAAAAAAAAACAAAAAACAAGTGAATATTTTTGTATTTCCTTAGATTGACCTGGGTGATCTATCTGTCCTACTTTCGCTTTATTGCATGTTGCAAACAGTCAGAGATACATGTATACGTTGCACATCATTGGAAGTAAATTTCTTCCAACTATAATTCAAAATAGGCATGCTTATTCATGCACAACCTATTTACAGCCTCTTTCTGGGAGACTTCTGGAAAATTACAAAGATATTTGAAAACTGGAAAACCTACTTTCGTTTTTGAAAAGGCAAAATAAGATTTATTACTTCTTCTGTTAGACTCAAATTTTCAACACTATATGGTCACATTCAATGCAGTTTGACATAATTTACTTCTGAGAAGACGCCCATTACAATTCAAGATTTAAAAGAAATTTGATTTGGTGTGACTGTTAGTAATGGACCTTTAACATTTATATGGACGTGGAGTTAATGCTGATATGATTGTAGACAGATTACTCAAAGAAATAGTAAGCGTTTGACCTTACGTTTAAAGGATATGCAAGACCATGTATGCTTAGAATAAACGCCGTGATAGCTCTTTTAATTTTTTTTCTAAACGTTTATATCCCTTATAATTATTAACATTGCACAATCGAAGAATGGTCCCGCTCAGTTACTGAAAGGGAATGCAGACTTCTAGAGAGCTAGGTTGTATAAGGGCCAAATTTTAACAAGTTTTCATATCACACGGACTGGGCGAGAACACCGTTTTCGGCAGATTTGTAATTTCATTTCATAACTTTTGTTTCGTTTACAATAGGAGAGATCGTGTTTAAAAAACCCTGTATTACGCAATATTTTCTTCTGACAAGAGATCAATTGGTGGTCGATAGTACGGTCCGTGTTTTTGTATTGATAGGGATAATTTTTAACGGCCGTAACTTTTTTAAAACAAAAGATATTTTTAAATGTTTTATATCACCGGAAAGCTAATAGAATATACACTTTAAAATAGACTCTTTTGAAAACGCACAGAATTTTATCTCAGAATTTTGCTCTAGATGTCACTTAATTATTTTGACTACGCCTCTGTCTGCTATTGCGAATGGAGACATAACAAGTTTCAACCATCTGCATGAATGTTGTAATTGAAGGCATAATACATTCAACTACTGATCGTAATCACAGGAGATCGAAGCATACCCTCCCCCCCCCTCGCACCCCCCCCACACACTCTATTTCCTATACCGAAACCCCGCGGTAGGGTTTTTTTTTGCTTGTATACGTGCTCAATAGGTCCACCACCCTCGGGCGAGGTATTTATGCGGTACGACCCGTCCCACGGTCGGGTGGGGAACCAGCCCATTTTATATAGGCAATAGAAGGGGGAGGGGTATGTTTCGATCCCCTGTGATCGTAATGAGCATGTGGGTAATGTTAATGCTGGCCTTATAGAAAACCGTAATATCACAATATCATCTGATCACAGCTATAAATAGTATAAATATTTTATCCAATATATACTTTCATTGCGGGCCGCAGCAGCGGCCCGCTATATTTAATACGTGGTTGGAAAATGTAACATGTAGGTGAAGATGTGTATAGTTCTTTGAACAAAATGTTATGAAATTCGCCTAGGAAGTTACGATAAAGAATGGGTTAACCACTGTTCATTGTGCAGCTTTAAAATTGTCAGAGAATTGATATTTCTATCTTTTATCCATGTAAAACGTCAAATTATTTTATATGCTTATGTACCGTCTAATAAGTATTCTAACGCAATACCGATGTGACGTCGTTTCTGATTGGTGACGTCGTTTAAATTTGCGACTATTAAATAACGTATATATAGTCGCAAACTTCAAACGGCGTTTTAATTATCGCATTTAGACACATTGTGCGTTAGAAAAGGGATAACTATTTAGTGATTTTGATATTTGCGACCGTATATACGGTTTTAATGGTCGCAAACAGTTTTAACAGCTCCGGCTAACGCCGTCGCCGTTAAAAATATTTGCAACCATTAAAAGCCGTGTATACAGTCGCAAATATCAAAATTACAAAACATTTATTCCTATAGTGAAAAGTTTATATTGTTCTGCCAGTATAAAAACCGATATCGGTCAAACATGCCGGTATCTTCCGGTATCGGGTAAACTGGGCCCATTACAGTACTATATATGACTCGGTTTTTATAGTTTAAAATTCACAATCATTGTACAGTCACTGACAGTCTATTTAAATCAGACACGTCATGTCAGAGCAATAAAGTGAAAGGTAGCCAAAGTTTACTAACTGGTCGGGATGCACTTTCTATTTTTATCAGACTGGTTTACATTTCGTGTTACTAGACTGGTCTACAGCAATAAACTGACAGGTAGACAACGTTAACTAATTGGTCGGTAACGATACTTTTAGTAATCGTAAAAATGTGCGTTAAAAAATATTGTTTTGTTTACAAACATTCTGATTGCAAACGATTTTGTGAGGATAGAGGCAGGAATAGTATTGTATATTCTGAGAATCACCTTAATGGAACAAAGCGTAGAACACATTATAATATTGCTGCGTTAACTTTGTTTTAATTAACGCAGAATGAAAATAGGGCTCGTATATACAATCTAATGGAAAAAAAAAACAAACGGAAAGAGCGTAAAGACTATTTAAAGCTTTGTCATGAATATGATTTTAATTCTTTTTAAAGAGTTACTAAATTGTAAATGCACAAATCAGATAGTCAAGTATTTGCTTTACACGAACCTAAAAAAAAATTATTCTGTCTCTGTCAGTATAAAGTCGTAGTATCACAGTTTTTCTTGTTATACGGGAAAAACCGGGTTTTTCCCGTCCTTAAGTTACACGTTAATTAAAAATTATTGATGAATTAAGTGTAAAATGAATTTACAATAATTTCAATATATATACGTCCAAGTTGAATTTAGGTTCTCCGTTACAGGAGCCATTTTGGATTTCGACTTCCGGTGGTAATGACTAAAACATTTCCGAAAACAACTCTTCCCCCTGTTTTCATTCTTCAACAACCAGCTAATTACTGGTTGTTAAACTTAACGATTTTTTAAAACTTTTTAAAAGAAATTAATTATACATAAAAGTATTTTCCCAATTTTGTCAGGAACGCTGAATTGACGCAGCTCCCGCGCTGTAAGGGGAGGTAATCGTTACGATGCGTTATTCAAAAAGCGTCTACTGACCACGAACCGAAGCGTTGTTTAATGGACGTCATCGTACCATTATACGGAAAGGTGTATTACAGTATGATTCGTGTTATATATTTTTTTTAATGTTTCTTTGGTTAGACTGTAGTAAATGTGGTGTAATTTTTGTTTTGTATTACTTATTATGATAACAGTTACAAATTAATTAATGTATTTAGTTTTTCCCGTAGATAGGTAGCACCTATAGTTATATTATTTTACATGCTGATATATGAGATATCGAACTTAGATTGAAAGTAGATTAAAGGTAATGTAACACCGGTTCTATACGTGTTAAATGTACAGTAACACCGGTTGATATCAGGCGGGGTAACTCGAATGCTCTATTGCTTGCTTCGTAATTGCTTGCTGCTGTTGCTTGCTGAATTGTGTTCAGTTTTGACGTTTTACATTTGACGAACTACCAGAAAGGACCATCAAACACCCAAAAGTAAATTTTATCCCATTATGCAAATGTGTTTGATACTGCAGCCTTGGATGACGTCTGATATCTATTATAGCAACATATACACTGATTCTGCATTAAATTAATTAACAGATATGTATTGGTTTATTGAAACCTAAAAATGTTTTGAAAGTCGTAATAACATTAAAAAGGTTAAATTGACTCAATAAACCTTTGTTTGATCAGTCATGTAAAAACTACAGAAAACAAGTCATCATTAACAGGATTACAAAATAAACGTTTTATGACCATTAAATAAGTAATCTCAATTTAAATATGAATAAAGAAGGGGCTCAATTTGATCTTAATGATTTGTCATACTTGACTGAAGAATAAAACTCCCCACTTACTGAAACTAAACTACTTGCAGTCCTAAATCTCTTAAAAAAACAAAAATCCTCCATCTGTTTTTGATAACATATTTGAAAAGGTTATGCTTCCTATATTTTGTAAACTGTTTAACATCATACTGGACTCCGGCATATTTCCGAAAGGGTGTAATTCTGCCATTATATAAAATAATCGTATATACGGTCGCAAATATCAAAATCACTAAATAGTTATCCCTTTTCCAACGCACAATATGTCTAAATGCGATCATTAAAACGCCGTTCGAATTTTGCGACTATATATACGTTATTTAATAGTCGCAAATTTAAACGAAACGACGTTACATCGGTTCTGCGTTAGAAAGGGGAATAACTATACTAAATTGTTTTGGTGAGTTATTCACTGCAGTTTTAAATTTTCGTCTGAATTGGTATTTGGAATCTTATAACATTTTATGTGAAGAACAAGAAGGTTTTAGAAAGAAATACAGTACGGTAGATCACATGTTCTCATTTAAAATGCTAACTGATTTTTATTTATTTAAAAGCAAATGACTGTTTTGTTGTTATATCGACTACCAAAAGGCGTTCGATTCGGTTGACAGACTTGCTCTATGGCAAAAGTTAATTAGTTATAATACTAATGGAAAATGTCTAAGAATAATACAAAGTATGTAAACAAGGCCAAATCTTGTGTTAAAGCTGGAGATAAGCTTATTATATAGAGTTTTTTTTTAAAGTCATACTGTTGTGCGAAAAGTCGAAAATTTATCGCCGATTTTATTTTTCTGATTCTTAATTATTTAACACAATGCATGTCAAAATCATACACAGAGTTACAAAGTTTATATACTGATGTTAATAACTATTTAGGCAATGATCATAATGAGTTATTCTTGAGACTGTTTCTGCTGCTATATGTTGATGACACTATTATTTTGACAGAAAGTCCAGAAGAGCTTCAGTTAGCACTTAAGGAAATGAAGAAATATTATAATTTATGGAACTTGTACGTCAATCCTGCAAGCTGGTCTTGGCAACTGCTCGTCTTCATAAAAATAAGAAAAGGTTAGTTGATCATATCAGGAAAGATATGTTCTCACTTATTAAGAAGTCTAGAATATTAGTACTTTTAGTTGACTTGCAGATTCATTTGTTTAACTCCATGATCGTTGCTATGCTTTGTAATGAATCTGAAAATTAGGGCATATAAAATTTAAAATATTATTGATCAATATCAGTTGAAATTTTACAAACTAATTCTCAGCCTTAATCAAGAGTACACCAAATTGTATGATCTATGGTGAGCTTGGTGTGAATCCCATTTCACTGCATATTGAAAGTAGAGTTCTCAACTATTGGTGTAAACTATTAAATAGTAAAAATTCAACATAAGTTTTACATTGTATAAAACTATGAATGTATCGTTATATAAATAAAATGTTAAGTACCCTTGAGTATCTTTTTTGAAACACATATTTAGATGATCTTGGCCTATCTTGTTACTGGTTAGATCAGTTTGTTGGTTGCCTTACTGGTTTCAAAATACTTATCAACACTCGACTGCATGATCAGTTTGTTCAGAATTGGAACACTATAGACTCGTAGTAAGTGTTAAATTACCGTATTTTCAAAAATGAATCTGTTTTTGAGCACTATATAAATATTTTACCATATGGATTAGGTATTACTCTCTTAAAATTCGGGTGTATGAACCGTAAATTAGCAATTGAAAAGGGTAGACTTTTCAATAAAGATGCAAGTTATTTAGAAACTGCAGCTGTATTCAGTTTACTAATATCGAAATAAGAATACATAATGTAGTCTTGTTTTTATGTTTGATTTATATTTGATCAGTTAAGAGGTAAAAATGTAGTATTCAGTAAATTAATAAACTGTGTAAATTTACAAAATGAAATAGATATAGAATGAAAAGGTTGTCAGACATCGCTTTGTGCAGCTGGGTGCATCTTCTGGCTCGTTCCAGGCTGGCAGTTTGATTTCTGCTTTGTCAACCGTGAGGATTGCTTTTTATTTGTTCAATTAATTTGCTTTGTATTATTTTATGCCATATCCACATGAGCCATTTGACATTTAATTTAGAAATAAAATCTTTGAATTTTGAAATCTCCTTCCCCAAGGGGAAATAGACAGAATTATATCCCAAAACACTTGACAGTAAAAAAAACCAACACATTTTGATCAGTTGAACAATATATTTAATATAATTATGACTCACCTCATAAATAATAGTCAGTTTCCGGAATTTCCCGTATTATGTCCTGAATTATATATTATTTATACACGTACACATTGGCTGTTTGTCTGCTATATTCAAATTGGTAAAAGTCTTTGTCCGGGAATATGTACACTACTCACATACTACTTCCTACTACGTCTCTATGCGAGGAAGACCACACATATGCATATTTTCCGTACGGATTTGTGGGGGCTCTTCGAATGCGCCTCCCTCGTCCTGCTTTCCGAACCTCCTCATATCCTGTCGGATGGTTCACGTGATCTGCCCATACACCTCTGTCAGATGTCTTAATTCCAGTATCGTTGTCTGGCTGCCTTTTTAAGCCTTAACCGTAAAGGTCTCTTAGTCTTGACAAGCGAAATGTTCCTTAAAAAGTTTTCTCAAGAAACTATTCAAGTCAACAACAGTGGTTTCGTAGTAAACACCAAACATTCTACTACATTTGTACAATATATGGCATTTCATGTAAGTTTTAACGAAAACCAAAACGTCCTGAATAACTAGTTTTGAATTTTCAAAAAACTGTATTTTCTTGATCCACATTCGTGATTTCTATTTCTGTTTCACCTTAAAGTGTAGCCAGTGATCCTGCCAGAACGTTTGGACAATTTCATGGTACCGTTGCAATGAAGTTAACTAGTGCAAGGAATTTGGTCAGCCAGAAGTCTATTTCTAACACACCAATTAACTACAAAACTAAAAGAATTCAAATAAAGGACTTTTTTCTCACTCGGTATTATTGTCTTATTCAAGTTTATTTCAAGTTTATTGATTTATGCTTGGTCAAAATGATTAGAACTAATTCTAATACATTAAAGGTGATCAATCACATTTAAGCAACATTTTATGACCATTTTTACTTTTTATATATTCTGTTAGAGATTTATTTAAGGAAAAAAAAACCCATTTCACAGAGTAAGATCCTTATTAGAAATTTACATTCTATTAACTTTTATAACATTTTGTTATTACTCCCGTTCAATACGAAAGCATTTAAAACGTTGAGTATTTCTTTTTTATTTCAATATAATTTCTACTTTTACATTCGCATTGGATAGATATACAAATATTTTAACATTCTGAACCAAAAGGCAAGTTTTAAAACTACGTGTAGCTTCTGAATTCATTTATTTCCAATCTATCTTCGTTGCACAGCCAAGATAGGTAAAGAAAGGTAATAATAATTTTTCAAACTTGCATTTCTAACGAATTCCATCTAAATATACATTTGTATAATTGTTAATGTAAATATTTTACAAATATAATACAATATATCTTATATTTATATCTTTCCTTAGGCAAAGTATGTGTATCAAATTTGTACTTATGATAAAATAGCGCTATCTTGGTTGGGCAACCAGGATAGGAAAATCAAATTTTAAAAATACTTCCAGTGAAAATCTTACTTGAATTAAGCGCTAAGTGAACATAAATGAGTGTAAATGATCAGATGTTAAAGTTTCAAACAAATCTGTTACATGGCCAAAATCTGGTTATCCACCTTTAATGGAAACAACAATTTACAACGATTTTATCCACACAACTTACTTGCCGAAGTCGTTTATTATACCCCCGAAAAGTTCGGGGGCTATATAGGTGTCATCCTGTGGTCGGTCGGTCGACCCGACAGTCCGTTCGCCCGTCCGTTGCATTTTTCTTGTCCAAAGCATCATTTGAAAAGAACTGATTGGAATTTAATACAACTTCATGCAATGGTCAAGCACAATGAGAGAAAGACCAAAACTCTATCGTGACTATTTACAGTTATTGCCTTTTGTTACTTTTCCCTATCCGGAGCATAACTTGAAAACTACTCGTCGGAATTCAATACAACTTCATACAATTGTCAAGCACAATGAGAGGAAGTGCAGTATACAAGAACCATTTCTATATCTTGACTCATTACAGAGTTATTACCCATTCTTACTTTTCTTTGACCGGAGCAAAGCTTGAAAACTACTGGTTGGAGTTTAATATAACTTCATACAATGGTCGAGCAGAACCATGACTCTATATTGACTAATTACAGAGTTATTACCTTTTATACTTTGTCTTTGTCCGGAGCCGAACTTAAAAACTACTAGACCTTCTCCAGATAACACTTGGTACTCATATACGGGTATGGTTCCTTTTATCCACAACCTTCCAAATCCTTCGCAAAACCAGTGCTATCACAAATTCATATACATGTAGTATTCGTCGCTGACCTACATTCACATATATAGGTCCAGGTATTCACATTTGTTATTGGATGGGCTGTTCAGTAAAGTTTATTACAATGTTTGCAGATAAGCATAGCTTTTAATCTAAGCCTGTTTGCACTTTTGAAAACAGAAATGTCTAATAGAATCGTCTGTCTTTCCTCTGTCGAAATCTGGCTTAAATTGTACTTGCATGCTCTATTTTAATTTTAGATACAGGAAAATATACAGTTAAACAATGCTTCTCATAAGACCAGCGCTATGAAGGAACGCATCTATCATATCAATCGCATAGGTCAAATGTTGGAAATACTTATTCATCTTCATTTTACCACGGAAATACATTGCTTGAAGAAGTAGAAAAATTTCCGAAACATGATGAAACAAACAAAGCAATCACAGACAGAACTCACCAACAGCTAGCTTCGCGCAGGAGAATAAACCCCGCTAGTGCCGAAAGGGATTTGGTCCTGGATAAGGCTATTAATATCGTATTTCTACTTAGGTTAATAATGTAAGGACTATGAGCAAAACGTTTTTTGCTCACATTTGTTACTAAATATTTAGAACACCTTTTTTCTCCGATACTGTGGGTAAAGGAAAGACAACGTAAATATACCATATAACTTTATGTAAATAATACACATATCACAATGGTTGGGAAAACTTACATTCTCATAGATGAAAAAGTAACACAATGTTGAAAGATATAAACATAAAAGCATCAATTAATGCATTTCTACATTTCTTCATTTCTAGATGTAAGAAAATGACACACTGCACAAACACATATAGAAAAAATACATAGTTTTAATATTCTCGCCTCTACTAAAACCTGGCAAAGATTCTTAGGCTGTTTATACTTATTATGTCATTTGTCCATACAGGTAAATGTTATCTTTATCCATCATAGAGACACTACAGGCACAATAGAGCAAATGATATTAAGGATTTGTTTATAGTTAGTGTATTGTAGAATTGTCTTGAGAAAAGTACACTACCATTTGAAATAACACGAATGTAAACAACGTTAACATTGATTTTAAAATTTACTTTAAATTTTCTAACATAGAAAAAGTAACCTGAAATATTTTCAACCATGGTAATCAAATTAATAAGTGGATTTGGCAGCATGTTCTTTTTATACCCTATTTTCCAATTATTGACAGTCCTATAAGTTTAGGTAGCAAAGATGTAAGAAATTTAACACATAGTAACTGGGATGCTTCTATAAGAAACAATGATAACTGAAGAGGTTTCCTATGGATAGGACCTACTTCGATTTTTTAAATCTTGGACTTTACCCAATAAGGGAGATAATTTGCAACTTACTAAAGGACACAGAACAGTTTCCCAGCTTTAGTTTCGAAGTGGCCCCTGTCAAATTATAGAATCAGGATCAGGTATCAAATATGCCGACATATATGAAGACACAAATAGTTGCTTGGTCTATATCTGATATGTGGATTTTAAGAGTGAATGTTTAGTACAATTTTTTGTGTGGTAGTCATTGACCTCAAGCATGTTGTTTGTTGCAAATGGCTGAAATACGAAACTGCTTTCATCTAGCTTTGAACGCCATTTTGGCTGCATGAGTGAAGTGGCCTTTAACATTTCAAAATTACAAACAATTGAGATGGAGTAGAACCAGGTTGAATGGTTACTTTCAGAATTAGACAAAGTAAAAAAGCAAGAACATCGTGCTTATGGTACTGCCTTTCCCCGTCAATGGCATGGTGATCTGCTATAATGGCCTGGGATTTTTATCTGATTTCGCGATACAGAAATGAAACTTGAGAAATCCAAATGCAGTCTTTTGAGTTGGTTGACCGTTATTACCTGGCTTTTTTTTCAAGTAACAACTATGTTATGACTATTTAACTGATTCGTATTTTTAAGATCTGTGAGTGTATAAGAAATTCAAGCCGAATCTTGGAAGAGTCATATGTGTCACTGTCCGCGACGGAAAGAAGCTGTATTGTGCTCGTGAAGAGGAAAAATTCAATTCACAAAATCAATTAAAAAACAAATGTTCTTGTTCAAATTTTGACGTATATAAATTCATATATATATATATATATATATATATAAATTCAGGCTGATATTGAGGATGAATTAGTAGATGCGTCATGGTGCTTCACCGAAAACGAATTATCATGAAAAAAAACGGAATATCATACAGTTTTAATTTTAAAGTGTCAAATCTATACATTTATATTAATCTAAAATAAAAAAAACACGTAATCTTATGAATTGTTGTTTGTTTGTTAAACTTTCAAACATGACTTTCTTAATTTGAAAGAAAACCCTTTCGAGTTTGTGGAATTAAGGCGATAATATGCTGCGGCCCGGATTCGATACTTTGTGTCGGCATGTGGGTTGGTTATGTGATCACCACGCCGGACAAAGTGGTACTCCGGTTCCTCCACCGTAAAGGTATGAGACGCCTAAATACATTTCCATAGACTTACATTATAAGGGTTTCTTCCGGTGCGACTACCCAAAATCTCACCGACTGCTGAAATGAACTTTATTTTGTAGAATCATCCTAGTCCCACATAAAAATAACAAAATTTATACATGTGATCCAATACTTTATGCCAGTAATTTGGAGCTCAATGACACCACCCCCAATTCTGTGGCAGTTTTAGTGGTCACCGACCAAATATGTCAGTATTTTCAAATACCAAATATTTTGATTATAATTTATATCCAGATTTTTCTCTTCATATTTCATTTGTGATCTATCATGCAGCGATTATTTCAAACTAATTTTTCTTGTATGCATCCACTTAGTTTCAGCCAATCAGCAATCAAACACATAGTGTAGGTCCGCATGTTCCCTAGACAAAATAACCTGCTTCCGGTTTTCACCGATTTAGGCGTCTCATACCTAAAGGCAACAACAACGCGACTATCTGTACCAAAGAGCGTGATCTAGTATTAGTTGTTCAACTTGTAATCTATTGCAATCGTTCTTAAATAAATAAATTTCAAATTTTAGATATGCATGCATTCATAAAAATGAAGCTCACATGTCCGTTCAAGATAAGTGGGAGAACGACATTGTGCCTCTAGACTCTTAGATATTATTCCGTTTATCTTAAGGTAGGTCAGTACCTTTCGTCAGTAAAATTAAAAGTTGTCACATTTGTTTGAAATTTGGTACATGTGTATATTGTGCCCATCTGCGTTGCATGGTAACGTTTTTATTCACATGGCGTCACGTGACGTCATTTAACAACGCCATCTGGCGACAGCGTACCGGAAGCATACCGTCATGTGGTTATTGTTATGTTATTTTGTCATTTGTGGACCTACTTTTATTTTTCAAAGATTGCTATAATACTTGCAAAATATTCTATCAATCGGTGTGCAAACTCTTACACTTTAGTTTAAAAAGTATTACATTTCCGTCGAAAACGTACAGAAAAACGTCAGAAACAACATTTTTCTGCTCCATGAATTTTGGCATTTCGGAGAATAACCAAAAAAGTAGACGGTGAAAGATTTTGAAATTTTGACAATTTACTATTTCTGATATCTGAAACTGAATAATTGAATAAAAATGGGATGTGTTCGGCTTAGATTTTTCAGAAAGCGCTCTTGAATAATGTCACTGTAACGGGAAAAAGTGACGACGCTTCTAGGAATAGGTAAATAAAGTGATCGTTTACGTACACGGAGTGAAAATGTCAAACAGTCACTGGACTCATTTTTTCATACGTAACTTCCGAAAACTCAAATATTTTAAAGGATGGAACAAGCAATTTCTCAATATTTCATTTATTACCTATATATTTATGGAAACATATGGAACTTTCATTTTTCCCCGATAATCGATTAGACGCGGTTTTTACACATGAAACAAAGAAGGGAAATATTGGTTTAATCCTTATAAATCAGAACACGTTTAATTAATCGTTTTTGCTTCGGTCAGACAAATAAATATTATTTTTTCTCTTGATAATGGTGTAAAGTTTAAAAAGATTAATTTGGTCTTTCGCCTACCTTTTTTAATTCAAAGAAGTACCACCGCATTTTCCGTATGAAATGTTAAGGCTTGCATGACTTTTTGTCAATTTGTTGGGTCATTTGTCTCAATAATTTGACCCATATAAAGAACATCATTTAAAAGATGGTTTTTGCCTCAGTGATATCGGCAAGGGAATTATATCAACTACAAATTGGTGTAAAAATAAATAAAATATTTGTAACATTTCGCTTATCTTTACACTATTTTAATAAGCACAGTCACTTAAAAATGTAATCGTAATACAGATCGGGTGCGTTCGTAGTTTTCGCGGAAATAATATAAAGAGGAAAAAAGTGAACGATGATTGTACCGACTTTAACGAGTCTCGGTACCCTTTATCCATGAAATGTGTAAATTGAATGAGTAAATTAAAAGGACTGCATTTGGTTAAAGTTAGATATGTATTGTAGCAAATTGACTTATTTTGACATTTGTTTTAACTCAACGTAAACAAGCAGATGTAACACCCGTGAAAAGAATTTGTACATAATTTTGACACATTTTCACGGGAAATTGTCTTACATTTTAAATCATAGACTGGTGTAATGTCACACAAACACACATGCGTATGTCACTTTCAAATTGTGACGCTTAATTTATACAAAGAATTTGTTTTCAAAGTCCGTTCTTCCGGGTAGATCTCACCTGTCATAAATGTGATGTGTTTTTTTGTTATTTGTGCCATACGCTAATGTGAAAGAAACCTGACTCAACTTTAAATTGATGAAAGTTTAAAATCTATCACGACATTTATTTGTGCATGATGATAACATTTCAATTTGAGGTTTTTACAAAGAAAAAGCTGGGATGAATTATTGCTCCAGGAAAAAGGCAACTCGACACTTTAGTAGCACAGTTGAATCAAAAGCAGTTTTGTCCGCTCTAAATACGAGTACATGTAATATCTTATCTTACTTTTTATTCACTTCTCATGAGCTTACCTAATACTTTAACACATTGACAAACAATTTGAAAAGACTTAAGTATACTTCTGTCAACGATTCTTATAATTATTTACATTTACTCCATCATGTCACAGGTAGTCATTTAATCTTGTAACAGGTTAACTTTATCCACTTTGTGTCTTGACAAGTGCCATATCAGATGAAACAAAAAAACAAGAGGGCCAAGATGGCCCTATATTGCTCGGTCAACAATACCCCCAGGGTCAATTTTGACCTGGGGGTCATGATTTGAACATTCTTGGTAGAGGTGGTTTCAGAGATAAAGATTTTTAAAGTTTTTCCTGTATAAGCCTTTGTAAAATCAAGAGATCCCCGAGTGGGGTCAATTTTGACCCGGGTCATGATTTGAACAATCTTGGTAGACGTTCACTAGACAATGCCACATGCAAGATATCTAAGCTCTAGGCCTTGTGGTTTCAGAGTAGAAGACCAAAAAAAATCCCATATATAAGCCTCTGTAAAAATAAGTGACCCCCGGGCGGGGTCAATTTTGACTCGGTGATCATAATTTGAACAATCTCAGTAGAGATCCACTAGGCAATGCCACATGCTAACTATCTAAGCTCATAGGCCTTGTGGTTTCAGAGAAGATTTTTTAAGTTTTTCCTACATATTTCAAAATAATCCCCTAGCTTCTACGCATGTGAAAATGCTGTAGCGCATTTATCTCTGTCCTGTAGATTTTACGCACGTGTAACGTTGGCGTCAGGCGCACGGGAAACAGTACTGTGACTAATTAAACGAATTGACGTTGCTAAAATATTTGCTCTTTAAACATCTTAAAAAACATTTACATAATACTTTCTTCTTGAGTATGTAAAACCATTCATAAGTTTTATGTTATAATAAAGAATTCAATGATAACACATATCAGTGTCAGAAATTGGAAGAACGCCTGCTTCTAATAAGAGAAGTAGCGTGTTCAAACCACGTCGTACCAAAGACGTGAAACTAAACAGTGACAACCGGTACATAAATCAAAGAATAAAATGACCCTTCAAATTTACAAGGTACTGTCAAATTACTTTCATAACATGTAATCATTAAACTTTTGAACAATTAAAACTGTTTTTCGTTTGTGTGTTATTTTATCAAGTAATTTATAAAACGTGACACGTATCCTGTTTTCTTTTCAAACGCATTCAAAACGAATTTTAACCATGCTAAGTGTAGTTTTATTGTAGTTCAATGGTGTACTTACGAAGATCAGAATTGTAATGATGATTGCATACAGACTACAGGATGCTTTGTGCTTAAATAATGATGTTTTTCTGCCTACAAATGGTGCAATTATCAAATAATATATGACATTTAATACCGTAATTTAATAAAATATAATTTATTTTATAGAAGATGGTGCAGGTGTTTATACCATAAAATCCATATCCTTTTGTATATATCATTATACAAACACCTACACAAGTTAGCCGTCCCGGATTATGTATTGTATACTTTACCTCAAACATGCATAATTAGATCCGGGATTGATACATGAGTCATATGACGATTAAGTGGGTATTGCAGTTTTCCTCTCCACACTCATTTGATATACAAAATCGAACGTAATAAACTTTGAATATTGCTTTAGTTACATCACATTAAGATGACCGTCTCTGGCAACTTTTTCATAGTGTACGTTCTTACCTGGGATCCAAACACTTCGCCTTAAAACATTGTCTCGGAGATTACAGCAGCTTGGCAATCTACTTGATTAAAAACTTAACCACTGAGACAGTCGACTTTTCCATGCATGTACATGTATACTAAAACACTATATCCTGCTGCTATAAATATGTATGTTACAATTTAATGCTGAATAAAATATATGTTATGCTATGTTATGCTATAATCCAGAACTAATATAAAATTGGAGTTAATTTTGCTGAAATAAAAGCCAAGTCCGACTTTCATTCTTTCCACAAAAGAGAGCTATTTTGACCAGTTTCAGCAAGCAAAATTTCGTAACATTTTGAGTCGTAACTGTACATGTAATTCAAAATTGAGGAATTAAAAAATTAAAGTCACCTGCAAGTAGGATGATTCTGGATTTTAGGAACTGTTTGAAGTTTCAGGGATTATCTCTGTTCATAACATTTTTATCTGTCATCAAATATTTACAAAGTAAAATACTATCAAGTTTGTGCAGTTAAAAAAACTGTCAAAGTATTCGACTTTCGGACAAGATGATTATAATGTTTTCCTTTTATTGCCGCAACAACAAAATAACTGCAATGATGGAATGCATTCTCATTGCAAATATTAAATAAAACCACCCAAAAAATCACTGTAAAGTTGAATAATATTTATCATTTAGTTAATAGGAGATGCCGCGGAAGTGGGACGAACTATTTGACAGACGGACGGATGACAGACGCACGATGGATGACGAGTGGTGGGAGAGGTCACTGCGTGCTCAGGGTGAACTAGAAATACAGGAGAAAGTCAATTTATACGAATATAATTCAGTGCTAACTCGCGAAAACCAACGATACACTTTATATAATTTACGAGAGCATAAGACGTAACGGGAACCTTAGAGTTAGTGAAATAGTGTCGTACGTAGCATCCTCATAAACACATTCGTTAGTAACGACTTACGATTTTTTCGATTTCCCGGCCGCTGATCTCAGATTATCAGGACATTTCCGTGCCTTGATTGGAAATCAGATATTTTAGGCCGTTGTGTTATTTTGTATATACATGTATACTCTAGCTCATCTCACAACGGCTGTAAACTTATTTATATAAATAGCACTGTCCATGTAGATCAAATGTATCGAATATTATTTAAAGTTAATATGGTCATTTCTTTCAGTTTTGTTGTGTTATGTCATAACTTGTTG
>JAFMSR010000006.1:5530444-5542731 GCA_022818135.1 Saxidomus purpurata
TAGCTAGAAAGAAAGCAAAAGCAGTGTTGGTTGCAAGGTGGTCTACCCTCACTGGTGTTTATATCATACTTCTGGCAGTCTTTATTCAGAGGTGGTCTGTAACTTATTTTACATACCTTGGTTCAACAGGTAGCTGCACCGTATTACCATTCTCGCCTGCGCCAATTTCAGCCAGTCTTGCTATCTCACCTGCCCAGGGACCGGCACAGTTAATAAAGTGACCTGCATTACACCCATAACGCTTTCCATCTTTATGGTCCACCTGAAAAGACAACAGCTGCATGTGAATAATGAATCTGCCAAATTCATGTTCCTGGATGAGCAGTTTCATCTAATATAAGGCCTAAAATATATCTGTAATCTATTTCCTGTAACATGCTGCAAAAAGATGGTTTGGTAGGTGTGGATATTTTTTTTTCTTAATGTTAACTTGTAACTTGATAACAGTATTCAGCTATTACTAGGTCTTTAATGTAATATATATGGAAGAAACCAATAAAAAAACTTTTTTTGAACACAGACAACACCAAATTCCTTGAAAATAGAAATTTACTTCATGCTAATTTTTTTTAAGGTCATAAACAAATCTGGGTCAGGGGAAAAATAATTGGGTCAGTAGGGTTACAGGAAACAGACTTCTTTTTTTAGGCCTAAATACCTAATGTGCCTTTACATGATGGCGCTCACTATCAAGGACCTTGACCTCTGACAAAATACTAAAATTGTACAGTTCTGATTTGCAGTTTGAGACCAGGGTGTCTCCAAAGCATAAAGACCTTTTGACTATGACCTTTGGTCTTCTTTCCTTAACGCTAAAATGTGGACTACCGGATTCCGGAAACCCTTTCATCTTGAACTTTAACCTATCGTCACTCAGATTCAAATGAAGAAGCTTTTGCCAATGTGAAACATCTGGACCTAGTTTTTTCATGCCTGCCTACATCGGTTCAGCTGTATCATACTCATTCTAAAGCACATACTTTGTTACGTCAATTCTGATTGGTTATACCCTTAAATGTGTGCAAAAGGATCAGTAATGATTGCTTTTTAGAATGTTGTATGTTAGAATAGGGTTAATCGTTTAGTGATTTTGGCATTTGCAACAGTACATGTTACTGTATAATTCCCTTAAAATATTTGCAACAATTAAAGACTCCATAATTATACAGTAACAAATGTCAAAATTACAAATCACTTAACCCTATAAATAACTACCACTTACATCAATTCCTACGAGATCTTTCCTCATTTCCATTCCATCTGCACCTCTCACCTGCTTTTCTTCAAATCTAAAGTTCACCACATTCCCTTCACAGTATCTTACTTTACTAGCAATATTCTTTGCTTTCAGTGAGTGAACAAGCTGCCATGGATCAAACCAACCTTCCCCTGAAGTACCTTAAAACAACAAAACAATTGCTTAACAAACTACAAACAAACTCTTTCAAATAAATATTGTAACAAACAATACAAGTTAACAGTAACACATTTTCTAAGAACAAACCTTGTGAAAATGACCAAGTCCTTTTCCAGAGGTAAAAATATAGAAATTTGTCTATGTCCTAACTTTCCGCAATATTTCCATATGTTTCATGGATTTTCCATGGAAACGTCCAGAGGCATTTTACCAAATGTCCAAAATATTTCCTGGAAAGTTTAGCTGCTGTCCTGGAAATCTCTTGACATTCTGCAGTTTTCAATGGATTGTCCAGAAATTTCAACAAATTACCATAGATGTTCAACAGTGACTGATCAAGAACTATTTAACACTTAAGATGAGGAATATGTAAAATGTTACATGACCAAAAGAGAATTTACAAAAACTGTAATTAATGACCACACCCTTTTGCAATCAGCCAGATGCTTCAAATCATCAATGTCCTATTGCGGTTTCATGTTGCAAGGGTCCCGGGTTCAATGCCCACCAGTGTCATGGCAGTAGTGTCCTTGGGCAAGACACAGATAATTCCACTATGTCTCTCTCTCTCTCCCTCTTCAAGGCTGATTCCATCTAGAGTGAGTCCCGAGAGCGATTAATATAATGTAAGAACTTGTTCTACAATCCAGATTAAATGAGTTTGTATAAATTAATTGTTGTGCTAGACTAGCTAAGTGTCCTGATTTTGTATTAAAGAAGTCTTCATTAATTCTTACTTGCCAATAATTCCTGACTGTTTTATATGAATGAATACCTACCTAGGGAACCAGCTTCGATCCCATCTAGATTTAACCAGGGATATTTCTCGGCCAACATGGACTTTGACAGCATTACAGTCTTTGCACCTTCTTTCCTAAAATACAAAAGGAAAGACTATTTATTAGACTGCTGAAGTCTGAATAGTGACCAAAAATAGTGGAATAAAGAACTTTATCGCTATTGGGCCTGTGGTTTATTGTATTACACTTTTTCGTATTTTTTTTATTCAAAAAATAAATATAAGTAACCCTGGAGATAACTTGAAAGAGGAAGAAAAGTTGTACCACGACAGAAAACAAAATCACAGGGAAAGTATAATATGCATTACCTAGGCACAATAGTCAAAACGGAAGTAACTCACCTCTGCATCTCAACACAACCCTCCAAAAACTCTACTCTATCTGGAGGAGCTAAAAATAGGTAACCTTGGTGATGAAAACATACTTCTGGTGGGTCCTGACCTGAGGTAAAAAAAAAAGTCAAAAGTAAACACAAAATGTATATTTACAGCAGAATTATACAAAATACATGTAGTCAGAGCCTTTCAAAGGCATAATAAAATAATTCAGAACACAAGAGAATATGGTGCTTCTACTTCTTTGCCCAAAATCTAGCTTTTGTAGCAACAACTGATTGAAGCATCTGTTCAACAAACAGAAGACCCTATGTTAACATGCTGCAATGGGCACAATACTGTTTGTGGTTACAAACAGGAAATGCTTATCAGTTAGCAAACTGTCATATTAGCAATTCTGTTCTAATGGTAAGTGTATATACATGTATTCCTTTAGCAAGCCTTACTGCTTACCAGTACATTTATGGGCAAAAGTAAATTAAAATATTTAAAAATTAATATACAAATATATGCAATAGAACCCTATTTTCAGGCAGTAAAGAAACAGAGAACCTAGAAGAGAAAATCTCTTTTCAAGCAGATACTAGTAACTATTATAATTGAAACCCCCCGCTCTACTAAAACGACTGTAAAGGCCCAATCTGGCACTTATTCTAAAGAAGAAATGATAAGCTGAAATACTGAGCACAAGAATATTTCCAAGGTTACAAACTGACATTATCCCCTAGGACATTATCCCCTTAGCTCAATTATGCACAGGAGGTAATGAGCCCTTTCATATAATTAGGGCTAATGTCCCTGTGTGCAAAACTGAGCTAAGGGGATGATGTCCTAGGAGATAATATCCTTCATTCTTCCAAGGTTAACAGTTGAGAAAAGTAACAGCTATATGAAATATAAAAATTAAAATGAATTTTGTTAACCTACCATATACACTAAGATGTTCCTTGTAATGCTTTAGGAATTCTGTAGTAAACATGGACATCTGTACATTCTCTGGTATCGTGAACTGATGTCTCAGTCCCCCAGCAGACAACATGGACGAAGCTCGAGTATACTGTAATAGCAAAAGTTATAAGAGAACTGATAGCAAAAAATTGCCCTAGTTTGCAACTGATTACAGTAAACTGGCTTAGTCTGTAGGAGATTTAGTTTGTGACTGACTGCTAAAAGTTTTGTCAGTTTGCAACTGATTGCTTAAAAGTGGCTTAGTTTTTGACTAATGTTTACAAACTTTCATGGATTACTATATACTATTTTTAAAGCATCATCTGATTTAAATTTGAACAAAATGTGAACCTTTCCTTTTTATCCAGTACACAACGATAAAATGAACAGGACGTCTGAATAAAGAATTAAGATATTCCCCTTAAAGTATCTACACCATTACAACTGGCTGAATGCAATAACCTTATACCTATGTATTTTTTGTTTACTTTGGCTGAAATTGATTTACTATGTCAATGTTTGCATATTAACCAGGTAACTTACTGCGTAATCTCTCTCAATAACAGTCACATCATACATGCCGGTTGCCTGAGAGGTTAGGAAATAGGCCACAGCTGTACCCACTAAGCCGCCGCCAATTATAACAATATCCGTATGGCGAGGTATTGGACTTTCCAGACTCGTTATCTCACCACGGAAAGCCGGCTTCAGCTCTTCCTTCAGTATTTCAAAAGCAGACCTGTGATAATTGAAAAATTAACTACAGTTTACAGAACCATGGGTAAACAAACCCAATCAGTGAACTAGATGTCTTTTGCACTCATGAAATACTTTTTCTATATTTAAATTGCATAGATTTTTAAAGCACTCTGGAAAATGGGAACTTATGTAAATCAGAATTTGGAGCAAAGATGTCTGGTTTATAGAGACTCCATTGTACTTCATGACTACTTCATTTACCTTAGTTAGAGAAACAAAATTAATTCAAAGTTTATTTCTTTAACTTCAGTCTACTGACATTATTTTACACAAATAATAAGTTAAGACTCTGGGGAAAACTAATTCCAACATGACTTGATCTGTCTCCAAGTAAAACAAGCAAGTGGGCCATCACTCATCACGATGCAATTGCTCTCAATGACAAAGTCACATGACATAAATAAAATATCTTTGTATTGTCAGAGTAATACACAAAGTTAGAAAGAGGAATTTTGAAATCAGTTTTCATAACCTTATATGGCCAAAGCTTCAAAATCATGACAATGACCTTTGACAGTGTGCACATGAGCTCACTTTGAGTATTTGCACAATTAACACAAAATGATTGAGTTAAAAAGGATCATACATTATACATCTTGTAAATTATGGATACATACATCTCATTAAAATTGTCTCCATGAGTATTAAAGTTTAAGTTGATCTAATTTCAATGAGATTGTGGATGTTTGGACATGTTGAAAAACAGTCAAACTGATGTCATATTGCACAAAATATTGTAAAGTAAATGTCCACTTAGAAAATATTATCTTGATAACTTTATTCACCTTTTGATAACTTTGGTCACAATTCGAACTGAAATATTATACCAGTATCTTTAAACATTGTTTATCACCTAATAAAGAACTTCTTAGTGATTAGATTTCCTGTTAAAAACCACTCCAACCTATATTCTTTGGTGTTAATTACTGTGCATCAGAACTCAAAATAGTTGTTAATTTGATGATAAACAATGCTAACGGATCATTATTTCTTAATTAACCTTCCTGTCCCTCCTGCAGGAATATATTCTCTCTCCTGTTCTTTCACATCCTGAATGGCTTTATCTGGCTGGTCCTGTTTATCACATAGCTGCCTTGTTAGTTGACTGAACTGTGATCTTAATCGCCGAAGAGGCAACCTGGATCTTACGCAATGGTACATCATAAAACTGTTAGTTTGCAATTACTTCACAGAACTGAAAATACAATGAGAGGACCATTATTCATTGCTTAGCTAAGTTTAACTGCAGCCACTGGACACCTGTGACCCCAGTGGACTGTCCTAACTAAAGAGACAATGTTTATTTCAAAACAAGGTAAAGTGTCATTAATTTCTAAGACGTTTTGTTAGATTCCTTTTTCTGCATATAAATCTGACTGTTGGGGAGTGTTGTGTTGATGGCGTTTAGGGATAACTTTGTATATTTAATCTTTCTAAAGATTTCTGTATAAACAATAATGGAAATTGTCTCAAACTGAAAACAACGAAAGAACTGTCAAAATCTCTTAAAACATTCTCACTGAGGGCAACAAAATGACCATGCCTGTATTAGATTAAATTTAAATTAAATGCTCTTGAGACTCATTCCAGATGGCATCAACCTCAAAAATTTAAGCGATTATTGGCTGAAGGGGACACTTAAATCCTGGTGTAAAGTCACAGTTTGTGGAAAACTGCATGATTTTAAAGAAATTTTAGTTGGGGAAGATGCCCTATTACCGGCCTCTAATAGAGAAGTTAAAAATGCACTGCACTGTTTTCAAAATGCAGTGGAGCTTTGGCAAATCTGTAATAAAAATAAATTCATTTTTTAAAAGAAGTGTATTACAGCATAGTAGAGTGAACATTTTAAAATATATATAGAAAGAGTTTACTGCCTGATAAATCCCAGTGAAGCTAAGTTTAATACACTTAAATTATCTTAGGAATGAATTTACTAATTGAAAATTATTTTTTTGATTGAAGCACACGGTGAGAATAAAAACTTTGGATTTCACTGATACATAGCAACCCTCCCATGACTAGTTATTTTCTATTTAGTATATGGGGCGAATATATTTAGTCCGAAATATTAAGCACTTTGTTGGATTACCGTGTGAATGTACAATGTCAATAATTATGTCATCCTTTTTTACTTTGAGTATTAAGAAAATAATACCTGGTTCAATGATTTATGCAATAAAATCTTTCTCATCATTGTTATAAATATACAAATTTCGTAAAATTTTACACCAAAACAGTTTGTCCGTACCTTGTTTACACACTTGCTTGCGCGAAACATCACAGAACATGTGTAGTACACAATTTTGAATGACGTCAGATGTTACTACACAAAGCTTTTATGGAAAGTGAAACTTGAATGTGTGTAAATTTTGTGTAAAGTTTAAAGATGCAACATTTAAACAAATGTCATGTGCATTCAGATGGCATAGGGTGATAGATTGTATTCATTGAGATTTATTTTGACATATTTTGACAAAGGCATCATTCAAAAATCGTAAATACCATTCAGGTAAGGTATTTATTTACAAATTAGGCGCGCACCTGCCATTTATTGATTTATCAGTTTAGATTAATGAAGGTGTATTGTACATGTTCAGAAATGTGGAAGACAAACGATTCATACATTTTAATAGTGTTTTCTGTATGATAAAGAATGTAACTGGCTTTTAAACAAAGATGATTATGGATGAAGCAGCCAGACAGTCTTTTCTGTGTTTTTACCATATTTCAGCCCATTTATTGGCCTTACCACTTAATTATTATTTTGTCTTAAGTTAACCCTTGTCTTTTCATGGATATACCAGTATATGGCGCTTAATCTTTGACTGTAATAATATACAAAACAGTGGAGGAGAAAGACTTTGTTCCCCAAATCATATAGCTTCGTAAATACATTGTACAGTACTCCGCCTGCAAATTTACGTTTGGCAATAAGTAACCTGAGGGCTGTGTAGTGTGTAAGAATGATTCATTTGGTGTAACTGTTTCACCAACTTTTGTAGATCACAGTAACAGTTATTATTGCCAGGCCTGTACTGTCAGCAAACAACCGAAGAATATCATGATTGTACAATCATTTTAGCTAGTCATTGATAACAAGACTATCAAAAGTGTGGGTGAATATTTGTGTGAATTTCTTTATCTATTGATGTCAGTAGTCTAGCAAACTTATATTCCAAACGCTAGGGATCCAGAAAGAACCAGTCCTAAAAGGCCAGGTCCAAAAAGGCCGATTTATCAAAGGTACCTGAAAGGCCCACATAAACGGTAACAGAAAGGCCCATTGATAAATAAAATCAATTTAGCAAATGACACTTTTTATTTGATTAAAATATTTGGCCCTATATTGATGTTTTGTGAATTTTATAATATTTTAAAAACCTGTTGTTATTTATATATGTGAATATGTAAATATTTTGTGTTTTCATCATTAATTTCACCATTGTTTTACTTCTTAATCTCCCAATTGGTTACTACTATAGTGCTGTTAACTGTTCTTTTCTTTTGATTGTATGTAATAAATTTTCAATGTACATATGCTTTCTAATATATCATTTCGCTAAGGTACATAATAACATAGAAAATAAGACTGATCCTTTTTGGGTGGGCCTTTCCGGTTTTGGGCCTTTTTGGCACTGGTCCTTTTTGGAAGTGGGCCTTTCTGACACCCATTCTTACAAACTACAAAATATAAGCATGTATAAATTATAATTAATTGTTTACCCCATCAGAAACCAGAGATATTAAATTCAGACATTGCGATGCACTAACCATGACAATTCAATGCAAATCTGTGCATAATTAAATTCTGAAATTGACAAAAACTCATTCAGCATCAGGTGATAAAAATTTCAACAAGTTTCAGAGGAGATTGTGGACTAAAATTCCACTAGACAATATTGGTCAAATTATGGACAATGTTACTACAAGTTATACATTTGCACTAAAAAAATTTAGAGAAAATAACTGGTTTGTTGACACAAACTGCACAAAATTATTTGATGGAAATAAAGGATGTGTCGGCTCAGTTAAAGTCAGTTTTAACAGCAATAAGAGAATACCTTTCAGGGGAGGTTACCGACATTCAAATATGAGGAATACTCGATATACCTAGCTACTGGACTATGGAAGCCTTTGAAGACGTTAGTTAAGAGTCACTGGACATAGGATTCTTTGACTGTTCTGTTAGTGTATTTCTACTGTATATATGCAGTAAAAGTTTCTGTTGTACATAAAATTTACATAATTATTTTTTTTCCTTCAGACAATGTTGGACTGAAACCTCTATCAGATCATTATGACTTCAGCGGTTCACAGAGATAGGGTATTATCACCATCGCGGTACAGGCGCAAAACTGTGGGCATGGTGTATAGTCTACAGAACACCCAGAGTGTTCCAAACTCTGCCAGGCTTTCTTCTACGCCTAGATCAAGCTCTGCACTTGATCGCCGATGGGTAATCACAGATTCTAATTTTCTCAATGTCAAGTGTTTTACTTTGTATTATTATAATGAATCTTGAAACAAATTGAGGTTACAGTCACTTCTTATCAATTCTTCTTTCTTTTAAATTTAAGTCAGAATAATGATTTAGAAAAAGAAAAGCATTGCGGTTTTCCTGAGAAGATATCTGATATTTTCCCCTCCTTTTCCTTTTTCATATGTTTATACAAACTATAGTCTGGGAAGTACATGTATCAGTTTTCAACTTTTCAGTGCAAAGATGCCATTATTTAGAGCACATAATTAAAGCATTTTTCTGCCATTATTGGTTGGAAAAACATGTGTAAAACAAAATATTAACTATCTATTTGTTTCATTCTGTAGTATATTACACATTTTAAAGTAGAAACAGTCAATGGTATAAAAAGACTAAGAATAAAACTGTTATATAAACTGCCATAATTTGAAGCATGGATAAGCAGATTGTGGGATATATGCCTGATAAATTGAGATTACAAGATACTACATAATGACGATATTTATAATGATAAAAGTATTGGAAAAAGATAAAATTTTGAAGTATTATAGTGTGTTATATGCCCCCTATAATTCTAATCTTAGAGAAATCACTTTGTAAATACGTACAAGTACTTCTTTTTGTTTCTCATTATATTTTATAGGGTATTTTTTTCCCATTAGTCATGTCAAATTCTTTTGATTTTTATATATCAAGCTCATATTTCTGTTTGTTGCTTTCTTATCCAGTAAATTTCAATGTATCAAAGTAAAGTGAGCAGTGGTGTAGAGGTTAAAGTGTCTGCCGCTCCTCCTGTATGTTGTGGGTTTGAGCCCCACAGGGGTCGTGACTGTACCTCCTCAATCCTCATATGACACCAGTACTGGTTTTTCCAGTAAGTGGACTTGAGAGTGACACGATAAGCTTCAAGCTTTCTTCACAATCGAGCTAAATTAAATAGTATAAACTAAAGTGAATTGAATTTGATTCGCAATGCTAGAAAGTTTCCTTTTTTCATTTAAATTTTCTGTTTTTGTTTGGGGAAAATTTCTTCATAAGAGAAATAGTTGTCATGGTAACAAACATTTTTTCCCATTTACTTATTAATAATTAACATTGTTACCCTTGGTTTTAGATCATTGCCTTTTGGAAGAATCCTAGTTGTCATCTTAACAAACATTTTTTCCCATTTACTTATTAATAATTAACATTGTTACCCTTGGTTTTAGATCATTGCCTTTTGGAAGAATCTAATAAAAGCAGACACTTAATACAATGTCTACAGATTCTTCAAATAATAAGAAGGTCAAGAATGCAAAAGTATTTATTTATCTCAGTGTTGTGTTTGATCAGGGATAAGTCAGGGCTTACCCATCTTTGTGGTGGAATATATCATAAAACTTAGATAAAAAGGCCCACCAATATTCTTGCCATATACAAAACAAATATTGACACTATAACTTTTGGTGAAGCTTGTCTGCCTGTATTATATACATGTAATATATGTGGGATGAAAATTGGGCATAACATTGCTGCAAGATTATGGGGCTAATAATTATGTCATGTTGTACGCCAGTGTATTTCTTTCATATAATCGGCAATTTAGCAGTTTCATAATAAATCTACCGACCTACGCCAGTGTACTCTGTCGTGGATGAAAGATATAGTCCCATTTCAAAGCATCAGATCGAAGTGAGATATAAATTTAAATTAGTTTGAAATTGCCATTTTTTCAAATCAAATAGCTTTTTTTGTAACCAGGCTATAATGACAGCCAAATTTTTTTATTCAACTTTTGATAAAAATTGAATTCTATGATTTTACTTTCAAATTTTGTAAATTAAATAAAATTAATTAAATGAACTTCAGTACATCTTTTAAGAACTTTCTATTTTGGAATTTTAGCTGTTTTGACATACATGTATCGTAATTTGTCAGTATTTCTTGTTTATCACTTGACACAAAGACTATTTGATTATGATACAGATTTTGCTTTTAAGACTTTACATATGGGCTGTTGTTACTGTTGGCTTCCTTGACTGATTAAGTGAGAAGCTAAATATGTCACTAAGTAAACACTTTAATTGTAACATAACAGATTTCACTTTTTGTTACAAAGATACTTATTGGTCAAATTCAAAAATTACTTTAACATTTTCATTGGTTAATAATGTATAATCATGGGAGTCTATAAAAATATTAAAGTCCCAGGATCACATTTACAAGTAACTCTTGTTTTATCAAGAAAAATGTCTTTATTTAATATCACTGACAGACAGAAATTACCATTATTTGTACCAAAAACATTCCTAACTTTGCTTTTTAAACTGAAAAGTAAATTTAGAAACATAGTGCAGTATTTTTTTTTTCAATGATATTGCAAAAAATAAGAAAGGCTTTCTTGTAACTCTTTTTCTTGAAGAAACAACTTAAATATGGAAGAACGGCATAAAAAAAATTATGTCAAGATTGTTTTATCATTATCCTATCAATAAAATATGTAACTATATCAGTAAATTCAAAGTGATCCTGGGACTTTAAATAATTCCATTTATCAATGTTTATTATATAAGAGGGTGTGATTACTCATGTTACTAGTCTGAATCAATTAGTAGGTGACGATATTTGCCTCACTTGATTGCTCTGTTTTGTTTGTGTAGCTTATTATTTAAAACAATATCTTTTAGTTTGATTTAAACACATTCGTAGTAAAGTAATTGTTAAGGTGCAATAAAGTATTAGCCAAATCATTTCTGCCTGAGTTAAATCGAAATAAAACAGAACAAAAAGTTTATTGTTAACATCTTTTGTCAGTTCTAAGTAACAGATTTCAGTTTAACGACAGATGATTTAAATTCGTTCTTACCTTTAAATGTTCAAATTTCAGAAACTCAGTACCGGTATGTAGTTTCAAAGATTTGTGAAAGTTAGCAGTCAATCTTTGAAAGGTTAACAAATTTACAGTTTATTAACCTAAGGAATTTTAATCCTTATGAACAGCTTAAGGATATATTATATATATATTACCTTTATTTGTATAATGGCTTAATAGCAAACGTTGACAGAAGTTATTTTCCTTTGGTCCAGTTCATTTTGTATATGGTAAAGTTGACAAAAGTTATTTTCCTTTGGTCCAGTACATTTTGTATATGGTAAAGTTGACAGAAGTTATTTTCCTGTGACCCAGTAAAGTTTGATAATGTGGTATTGACTCTGCAGGAGTTATTAAACATGTTTTCGTAATACATGTACAGTAGTTTTCAGGTTTGTTTTTATTTACCTTTTGCTTTTTTTTTCTTTTTCAAATCTGTTTATTTTTTATGAACATTTCTAAATCTGAATGCAAGAAATTTTATTTAAAGTATCAGTAAGAATTAATAAGAATGAAAGATTTCAACCTGTTTGCAGATTTCGTAACATTCCCAGTCCAACTCTAGACATGGATTCATAAATAGGAAGAAAATGTTTTGATAGTTAAAATAAAATATTAATGGTACGCCACTAGAGTGGGGGGGTGGGGGTGATGGCATTACATTTTTGACCAAGGGACAATTATTCCAGGATGA